>JAVIAB010000101.1:11106355-11351355 GCA_032433765.1 Megaustenia siamemsis
AGAGGGAAGACAACCCGGTACTCAAATATGTCCTGCTGAAGTCGGATGTGTTGGGCCGAAAGGAGCAAATAGAACAATTATACTGCAAACCACAACACAACGCAGACACGTCCACTTAACATCCTTTTAAGGGCTCATGACGAAGAGAAATTCTACAGTCTACGAATACTCTAGAATACTTTAGTCATCGTGCGAACGCAACCAACCATACCACTTTTTTTTTACTTTTTTTTTAAAAATGTGCATTCATCTTCTTCACAGCCCACTTGAGATTGAAGTTGAGTTAGAAGTAACGCCCTCTGGTTTAGTTTACAGCAAGCTACAACTTATCGGCTTTCATTTTCTGGTACGAGATGGCTTATTCTTTCATCCCCACTTGCTTAGTGAGAATGGTTTGTCGCTATAGAAGACACACCACTCATTTATCACCTGCCCCGGACACAAGCACTCAGCTATGACACACAGACCTTTCTTTCCACCCATGAATGATGATGATGATGATGATGATGCGTTCGCCCGATGATTTGAGGTATTCTAACGGATACGAACCGTAGACTTCCTCCTCGTCATCCGCCCTTAAAAGGACGTTAAGTGGACGTAGTTACGTTGTGTTGAAGTTTGCAGTGTAACACTGTGATATCTGCGCCTTTCGGCCCAACACATCCGATTTCAGCCGACGCTTTTTTGTGTACCGGGTTCGTCTTCCCACTTCGATCCCTGCTCGCTTGGCCAGACTAGACAGGTTAGTCTGTTTCTAGAGGCACCACGAAGAGGTGTAGCAGGGTCTGGATGGTTCTGGTTCACCGATCCTGGCGCAAGCCATCAGTTGTGAGTCACTGACAGCTTCCAGCTCTGGTGCTGGGGAGGAGCGCCTTCGCCTCCCCACCCATGAATACATTCATTCATTCATTGAGTGCCACATCGAAGGTTGGCTACCATAGAGCGTCATTCCACTCTGTCTCTTGCTTTGATGGTGCAGATTGTCATAGGCTGTCCTGTCCATCTTTTAATGTTATTCGTCCATGTTAGTCTTGGTCTGCCTCTGCCTCTTTCACCTTGTATTTTCCCGTCCAATATTACTTTTAGTAGGCTGTTGTGTCTTTTAACATGCCCTAAAAATGTCATTTGTCTTGTTCTAATTGTGTTTAGATGTTCTCTTTTCATTTTCAGTTGTTTTAAAACTTCATCGTTTGTTTTCTTTTCTTGCCATCCAATTCTACCTATTCTTCTATAAATCCATATTTCAAAGGCCTCAATTTTCTGTTCTGTTTTCTTGTCTAATGTCCATGTTTCTGCACCATACAAGAATATTGAGAAGATGTAATATTTTGCTATTCTTAGTTTTAGCCCTGGTGTTATTTGTATTGATGTTAGTAGACTTTTCATGGCATTAAAATTACTTTTTGCCATACCTATCCTTTTGTTTATTTCAGTTGTACATTTTCCATCATTGGTTATAGTATGTTCCAGGTAGTTGTAGCTCTGAACTGTCTCCAGATGTATTCCTTCAACTTTGATATTTATTTGTAAGTCTTGAGAATTTTCCTTCCTTATGATCATAGTTTTAGTATTTTTCCTACTAGTCCATATTTTTTGCTTGTCATGTTTATTTCATTAAGTAATTGTTGTAGATCTTCATGATTTTCTTCTAGTAATACAGTATCATCATCATCTTCTACCTTTCAGCTCCCTGTGGAGCATAGGTCTTCAACAAATACTTTCCAAGTCGTTCTGTTTCTTGCCATTCTTTTTAGATCATTCAATGTCTTCCTCATCATCTTCATCTCTGCTTCTATCTGTCTTCTCCAAGAATTTCTTGGTATCCTCTTTGTCTTTTTCCCTGGAGATTCCAAAAATTGTTGTGTAATACTCTCATTTGGCTTCCGCAGTGTGTGTCCTATCCAGCGCCATCGTCTTCGCTGTATCTCTTTATCCACTGGCATTTGACTGGTACAATTCCATAATTCTATGTTAGTGATTTTCTCCTGCCATTTCCATCCCTCTATTCTGCGTAAGCATCCATTAATGAAAGTCTGTATCTTCATGATTGTCAATTTCATTGCTAGATGCACGAAACAATCAGAAAAAGAACCACTGCCTAGATGAAATGTGTTAGACGAAAGACAGGAAATAACCCGAGAGATAAGATCAGAAATGAAGAACTGAGAAAAAAGCTAGGAATAATTTCTGCCGATTAATACATAAAGAAACAACAGATGTTCTCCATGTTTCACATACATATAATAGGACTGACTCAACATTGGAGTTGAAAATTGTGTATGGCAAAAAGTAATCATCAGCATAAGCATATATCAGGTTATTGATTACCTTTCCATTAATGTTTAGGCCTGGTATCTCTGAGATGTTTTTAAAGATTTGCTCAGTGTATAGACTGAACAAGCTTGGTGATAGGATGCATCCCTGTCTTATTCCTCTTTTTATGTCCATGGGTGTAGAGTTCTCCTTGTTATATTTTATGGTTGCTGTTTGCTCCCAGTACAAATTACATATTAGTCGTATGTATGTGTCTTGCTCCGAGTACAAATTACATATTAGTCGTATGTATGTGTCGTCTAGTTTTATATCTTTCAGGCAGTCTATATGTACACTTTAGCGTATCATAACTCACCACTAGCAGTCTAAAGCCAAAGATAACGTATTTATTGGTACAGGTCTGGATTACAAGAAATATTTGAATTTTATAAATAAAGTAGCTTTTTGTCTATTTTTTTATATAAAAAGTGGCTGTGCCTAGTAAACTTTGGGATAAATTAGACTTCAAAATGAGAACAACATTGTGTGATAAATAAAGGGAGGGAATCTATATGGGAATGAGGCAAAAAAAGAAGGGACAGAAACACTTGTGGAATAATCTACTGAAGCAGACAAATCCGAGTGATCTGGTATTTATTTGTATCTAAAGAGAAGCATTTATAAACATGAACTGGCAAAACAAATTTGCTGTATATAGTGAAAACGTATGAGATATGGCAACTACTCAGTCTCCCCAATTTTAGTTTACTTTTTAAAAAAACGTAAAATTATTTCCCTTTGCTTGTTTTATAATTATCAAATATCATTATATCCAACAGACAAAAATGCATTATCTTGCTGCCAACATTATTAAACGTTATGTACAAAAAATGGTAGACATTATAGTGAAGGAAAGCAAAAATAAAGGACTCAGCTTTAATAGCAAAAACATAGAAGTAATGGTATACATTATGGTGAAGGAAAGCAAAAATAAAGGACTCAGCCTTAAGAGCAAAAAGACAGAAGTAATAGTAGCAACAAAGAAATGTTAGACATTATAGTGAAGGAAAGCAAAAATAAAGGACTCAGCCTTAATAACAAAAAGACAGAAGTAAATGGTAGCAACAAAGAAATGTTATACATTATAGTGAAGGAAAGCAAAAATAAAGGACTCAGCCTTAATAGCAAAAAGACAGAAGTAAATGGTAGCAACAAAGAAAAAAGACATCACCGCAATGCACAATAAAGACAAGTGGAGCTGTACAAAACAAGTAAATTAATTTAAATAACTGAGAGCAATGTTTGCTCAGATGGTAGATGTACAACAGAGGTGAGATGCAGAATGCATCAGACAAATGCAGCTTTCGAAAAAAAATGAGGAAGATACTGTGCAATCCATTTTTGACAATAGAAACAAGAAAAAGAGTTCTTAAATGTTATGTAGAAACAGTCTTAATATGGATGTATATCATGGATGTGAATCATGGACAATAGGACAACAGACAAGAAAATCACTGGAGTCTGTAGAATTGTGGTTTTACAGAAGAATGTTGAGAATACCATGGGCAGCTAAGAAGAGTAATGAACACGTTCTGAAAGAGGCCAAAGCAAAAAGAAAGCTAATTTCCAATATTAGGAAGAAACAATCATCATTTTTTGGCCATGTAATGAGAAGAGAACAGCTGGAATATATTGTAACAACTGGGGAAATTGAGGGATGAAGAGACAGAGGGAAGCAAAGACAAAAAATACCAGAGAGCTTTAGAGATAATGGCTTGGCAGAAGATCAACAACAGAAATGATTAACTGTCGAGATAAAAAATTGTGGAAAGACGTGATCACCAACGCCAGCAGACATGGTAATTGATGATGATATACAAAAACAAATGGAAAATTATGTGGCGATAATATGAAAATATATTTTTATGTCTTAAGCGAACATAATTTTCGGTACTCGTTTTTTTTTTTTTAATTTATAATTAAAAAATCGAAATAATTGGTTAATTGTAGTGAGTTAGTTTGCTCAACAAATCAGATAATTTTAGAGAATTGGTTTACTCAACAAATCAGTTAATTTCAGTGAATTAGTTTGCTCAACAAATCAGATAATTTTAGAGAATTAGTTTACTCAACAAGTCAGTTAATTTTAGAGAATTAATTTGCTCAACAAATCAGTTTAATTTCAGTGAATTAGTTTGCTCAACAAATCAGATAATTTTAAAGAATTAGTTTGCTCAACAAATCAGATAATTGTATTGAATTAGTTTGCTCAACAAATCAGATAATTGTATTGAATTAGTTTGCTCAACAAATCAGATAATTGTATTGAATTAGTTTGCTCAACAATTCAGATAATTTTAGAGAATTAGTTTGCTCAACAAATCAGATAATTGTATTGAATTAGTTTGCTAAACAAATCAGATAATTTTAGAGAATTAGTTTGCTCAACAAATCATATAATTGTATTGAATTAGTTTGCTCAACAAATCAGATAATTTTAGAGAATTAATTTTCTCAACAAATCAGTTAATTTCAGTGAATAAGTTTCTTCAACAAATCAGATAATTGTAGTGAATTAAGAAGCGTTTATTCAACAAATCAGATACTTACAACGAACCCTTGTTCATGGTTTGCCTCGAAAATGTTCACTAGCTGCGAACATTCTCTCCCACCGTATTTTGACAATAAAAAGTTTACACACTATATATACCCGCACATACATTTAGTCAAGTATTCACCACGTAAAAACCCGTACTATATAAATAGAAATTCATTCCTGCTCTTTTGCTCTTTCAGATTTAACAAAGGTACAAAGATTTTTTTGTTCGCACATATCCTGGCGATGCCTGAAACATTACTTATATAACAAAATCCGACCTATGTGTTTTGTTTCTGTGTGATAAGATAAGCAAGGCGAGTTGTTATAGTTTACTTGCGTGCTAGGAAGGTATAAATAGCATTGATATAACATTCTAATGCGGATAGAATATCTAATCCTATCAGAGGCGGATCTTTTTTTTTATTGTCTCTCTTCCAGCAATGTTGTATGCCCTCATAGGATTTGGTTGGTTGGTTGGTTGCGTTCGCCCGATGACTAAAGTATTCTAGACTATCGTGGTAGACTAGAATATTCCTCTTCATCATCTGCCCTTACAAGGACGTAGTGGACGTGTCTGCGTTGTGTTGTGGTTTGCAGTATAACTGTTATATTTGCGCCTTTCGGCCCAACACATCTGACTTTAGCATGACATTTTTGAGTACCAGGTTGTCTTCCCTCTTCGATCTTTGCACGCTTGGCCAGATTAGACAGGTTAGTCTGTTACTGGAGGCACCACGGAGAGGTAGAGCAGGGTCTGGATGGTTTTGGTTCACCGATCCTGGCGCAAGCCATCAGCTGTGGGTCGCTGACAACTTCCAGCTCCGGTGCTGGGAGGTGCGCCTTCGCCTCCAAATATAGGATTTGAATTGTATCACAGTGTATGCTTGTGCAGTTACCATCCAAAATGATTAAAGAAAATACAATATAGGTAGGTCTATGTTTATGACTAACTGTGTTTCATATGTTCGGATTTGGAGTCAAAAATGATGTCCTAACATCATCAAGCGCTATACATTAAAAAAAAAATATATGACGATCATCAACCTCAGGAGGACGCGAACTTCCGGTCGATATGGTGGATAAGCGGCAGGAACCATTAAAGTCTATGTCTGAAAAGTGTTCCTTGTTGCAGTTTCCTCATATTCCAAGTCCGGCTTGTTGCAGGAGCTACTGAGTTAAGTGCTCTGTACACACTGTGAGCAGTGTGTTTCATCTGTTTTGATCATGTATCGATATTCCGATTGGTTTCGATGAATGATGATATCGTATGATGGAGAACAGATGGCTGTGTTCACTTTCTGTGCGGTTTCGCCTTATGTCTTTTGGCGTGTGCTGAGACTGCTATGATGGGGACTACAGCTACCTTCCTTTATTTGGGAGATGAAATAGTAATGCGGATGATTCCACCGCTTGAGCAATTATGGATTTTAATTCGTTTGCAGTGATACCGCGGCCTTCCACAACCATATGTTTATGTACATGATGCTGACCAGCGCTCTTCTATTCTTAATAATACATTTTGTTGTTGAGACTTTTCGTTAGAGAAAATAAGGGAGTGGGGGGGTGGCACTCACTATAACAATGGACTGCTAAAGCAAATATTGTATAGAATTATCTTTTACTAGGACACAGATATCACCCTCTGGGTCAATGTTGCGACCAGTAGCGGAGCGTGGGTTACCAGCGCCTCGAACTTATGGGTTGCTAGCGTCCTGCACAAGGTACTTATTGCCCTTAACCTATTTTTTTTATTATTGTTAGGCATTACAAATTTTTTTTTTTTTCGTTTAAAGATGTGCACCCTTAATAACTGTGCGCCTAGGACAGCCACTCCTAAGCCTTCCTCGCGGTACGCCACTGATTGCAACTTCAAGACTTAAACATTAAAGTAGACTTTACAAGGCCATCGATGAATGAACTTTTGACTTGTAACTGGTTACCATATCGTGATTAGGAGTCAAATTAACAAGCAGAGATAAAGGCACCTGACTGCAGCAGAGCTGCAAGTTGTCAGCGATCCACAGCTGATGGCTTGCACCTGGATCGGTCAACCAGAACCATCCAAACCCTGCTCCACCTCTCCGTGGTGCCTCCAGTAACAGACTAACCTGTCTAATCTGGCCAAGCTAGAAGGGATCAAAGAGGGATGGCAACACGACAATAAAAAAATACCATGCTGATGTCGGATGTGTTGGGCCAAAAGGCGAAAATAACACAGTTTTACAGCAAACCACAACACAACGCTGACACGCCTACTTAACGTCCTGTTAAGGGCGGATGATTGAGAGGTGTGTTCCTTTAGTCATCGGGCAAACGCAAGCAAGCAAGCAAATTAACACCAGAGACTGACAACTGGATTAAATAACCTACCTTCATCTACTGGACAATTAACGTAGGGAGGTCAAAAAGTAATGCACACCAATTTTTTTCTCGGAAACTATTCGGGCAAAATGTGTGAAATTTTCACAGATTGTAGCTGAACATCCCCTTTACACTACCTATTTTTCAACATAATCTCAGTCCAAGCGTATTGCCTTACGCCAACGCGAAACTAGGTCATGAATGCCTCGTTTGTACCAAGTTTTGTCCTGCTCGCGTAGCCATTTTTTAACTGCACGGATCACATCCTCATCATTGTCAAAGTGTGTCCCACGCAGGAATTTTTTGAGTGGTCCAAACAGATGGAAATCTGTGGGAGCCAGATCAGGGCTGTAAGGAGGATGGGGCAGTACAGTCCAACCAAATTTGTTGATTGCTTCCCGTGTTACCAGACTTGTGTGAGGGCGTGCATTGTCATGTTGAAGCAACAAATCTGCAGATGGCTTATTAGGCCGAACTCTGTGGAAACGATTTTTGAGTTTTGTCAGTGTATTGATGTAAGCTGTCGAGTTGATTGTCTCACCTCTTGTCATTACATCAACAAGAATCACACCATCAATGTCCCAGAAGACAGTGATCATCACCTTTCCGGCTGATCGAGATGTTTTGAATTTTTTTCTTTTGGTGACTGCGGATGATGCCACTCCATTGACTGCATTTTTGTTTCAGGCTCATAATAATGTGCCCACGTTTCGTCACCGGTAACAATTTTTGACAAAAACATTTCTCCTTCAACACCGAAACGCTCCAACAATTCAGAACAGAATGTTTTCATTTGAACTCTGTGATCATTTGTTAGGCACCGAGGAACCCATCGAGCGCAAATCTTTGAATATCCGAGAGTTTTAAAAATTGCGATTGCACTTCCCTTGCTGACTGTAAGCTGCAATGCCAATTGCTGACTAGTGATACGCCTATCCTTACGAATAATGGCATCAGCCCGGTTTAACATGTCTGTGCTGGTAGCCGAGGCAACACGTCCAGAACGCGGTAAATCATGCAGCTCCACTCGTACACTTTCTGCAGCTTTAATTCTCTGAACACAGCGACTAACTGTGCTCCTATCGACTGCAGAACATTTGTACACTGCACACGGTCGTTTATGAATGTTTGCCACAGTTTCTTTTTCCGCAACCAGAAATTCTATGACAATTCGCTGTTTGTAACGGACATTGTTGACAAGCTCCATTTTAACGGTTCATAGATTGCGTAATATTTATCCGAATGCTATGCAATTTGGTGCACATAATTGGAACATGTCATATTCCAAGTGTGCAAAATTTCATATTCCTATCTTTATTATTAGCCGAGAAAAAAATTGGTGTGCATTACTTTTTGACCTCCCTTTAGTAATAAAAACTGGTTATTGGCTAAAATAAGCGACCTCAATGCACTCAAGAGACTCAATTAGGTATGCTGCTAAATCCTTCTCAACAAATTAGAATACACTGGTCAGAAGATAAAATCATTAGTCGTTCGTTCGTTTGCGTTCACCCCATGACTAAAGGATAACACCTCTTCATCGCCTGATCTTAAAAGGACGTTAAGTGGGCGTGTCTGCGTTGTGTTGTGGTTTGTAGTAAAACTTTGATATTTGCGTCATTCGGCCCAACACATCCGATTTCAGCACGAGATCATTAGTCTATTTAGAAAGTATAAATTATTTATGCTCATACTTTGAATACCTCTGAGAAGAGAAATCGCCTTCACTTTCATCGGTTTCAGTTATAAAGACGTAAAGAGTTATTGAGTTATTTGCGGGTCATCATCATTGCACTCGGAACATTTCAGTTATAATGACGGCAAGAGTTGTTGAGTTATTTGCGGGTCATCATCATTGCACTCGGAACATTTCAGTTATAATGACGGCAAGAGTTGTTGAGTTATTTGCGGGTCATCATCATTGCACTCGGAACATTTCAGTTATAATGACGGCAAGAGTTGTTGAGTTATTTGCGGGTCATCATCATTGCACTCGGAACATTTCAGTTATAATGACGGCAAGAGTTATTGAGTTATTTGCGGGTCATCATCATTGCACTCGGAACATTTCAGTTATAATGACGGCAAGAGTTGTTGAGTTATTTGCGGGTCATCATCATTGCACTCGGAACATTTCAGTTATAATGACGGCAAGAGTTGTTGAGTTATTTGCGGGTCATCATCATTGCACTCGGAACATTTCAGTTATAATGACGGCAAGAGTTATTGAGTTATTTGCGGGTCATCATCATTGCACTCGGAACATTTCAGTTATAATGACGGCAAGAGTTGTTGAGTTATTTGCGGGTCATCATCATTGCACTCGGAACATTTCAGTTATAATGACGGCAAGAGTTGTTGAGTTATTTGCGGGTCATCATCATTGCACTCGGAACATTTCAGTTATAATGACGGCAAGAGTTGTTGAGTTATTTGCGGGTCATCATCATTGCACTCGGAACATTTCAGTTATAATGACGGCAAGAGTTATTGAGTTATTTGCGGGTCATCATCACTGCTACACTCCGAACATGTCCATAGGTGCTCAGACCCCCCCCCTCAGCAAGTCCCGTCCAGCGACTGACGTCACCAGTTCTGTGTTGGTTGATAAGTCTTCTTACACGCCCACTAAGTTTCTCATTTCTGGCTGTGCCCAACTTAACTCCCATCTTTTTCACCTGAAGGTGTGACGTGGTTGTAGAAGTCATGTGTCCTTCCGACATCTTGGAGAGCATTGATGACGTTCATTGATGATCCATTGGTTGACCGTCTTCAGCGACAGCGCAGCTAGCCAACCTGTCCAACATCGAAGAGTAAAGGCAAAGAAATGCATAAAAAAGCTGAAGTAAAGCTAATTGTAATAGAGAAATTAAAACAAAATAAATATATAAATGGTATGGTTAAAGTTTTACGTAATTAATGGACAAGAGAAATGTGAATTACGTTTTGGCTCAATAAGCCTTTAGCAGGAACAACAAAGAACACACACACACAGATACGTAACTGAATAAATGTAACCCTACATAGCTAACTATAATGAAGATTTTAAAACAAAATAATCTTGAACCAGAATGAGAAATAAAAATAAATATGTCTTCCCTGCCTAATACGCCTAGGCCAGGGGCAAAATGAACAATGGCTAGTTCGCGCAGGATTACTCAGTGTAGTTGATTAGCTAATGGCCATTAGTTGTTGTTTTTTTCATTTTCTAGTGAAACATCGACCATTATTGTAAAGTATATCTTCTACAGGGGAGCCGTGATAGCTAAGTGGATAGTGAACTGGACTACAAAGGGCAAGAGGTAGGGTTCTATCCCAACCGAAGGCTTCCGGGTTCACCCAGCCTTAAATGGGTACCGAATTTTTTTCTGGGAAAGTAAAGCGGCACGGGCGTAATACCGACCACATTACCCAAAAAATCAAGTGCTGAAGGTCTGTAAAAATTATGGTCACCGACACAATATGCTTTTCTTTGTTCCATGCAGCTACCCTCGCGGACATACGCAGAGGATTTAATATTTGGCATATTTGATCTAGTTAGCTGTAAATATTATGTTGTGTTTGGAAAGAATTAATCTAGGCACTATAAAAAGGTATAGTCCGTTCAGAAATTCATAATCACACCTGAATTAGTTTTGCGTCATAACCGCTTGTTATTTTGGTTTCAAACTTTGCATGCAATCTTAGAATATTGATGACGTTATAGAAATATTTTTTGCTCTGAGAAATTTGATCTAGTTTAAAAGTTTTATTCGTTATGCTATATTAAATTCACCCTGTTCGAATTTGACACCATTTTAGGATATATACATTAATTTGGTGCCGTCGTTCACGTAAAATAGTTTGGCTATTGCAGAAACACTAACTTCAGGAAAATCCCGTGCACAAAACTGAATTGTTATTGAACGACATGACGCACCACGGCCCGGGCATTAATTACCGAAGGGAAGGCGTATCTTTATTAATTTTATGAAGACTCAGTAGACAATTTGTTGACTTTAAATACCAACATTTATATCTAAGTTACAATGAGTTTGAAATGCAAATTTATAACTATGCAAAAGAAGTGTGTTGAACATGTGTTGCGGGTGGAAGATGAGTACTGAAAACGAGATGGATTACTATTTGTCCAGCCAGTAATGATTATCAACCTCTTGGAATCGTCAGATTCGGAGTGATTAAAATTAAGATGAATTCAATTCCAGCTGCAGTTAGGACGTCCTGGGGTCTAACGGTGACCGAAGGACAAGACTAATTGTAACCAATTGAATTCATGTTTGCAAATAAACATAACGAACAACACCCACAATTAAGTACTATGTAGATACGCCTCTGACAAGAATTGCACTAAACTGGAAAATGTAACACGATTACTGTAAACTCTAAAATTTGAATCAACTGGAGTGATATCGTCATAAAAGATCAAAGAAATTCGCTGATGTGCAAAATCTGTTGTGTTTGTGGAATAAAAAATACCAAAATCTTTGCGTCATCAATATTCTAAGATTGCATGGACATTTTGAAACCAAAATAACAAGCGGTTATCACGCAAAATTAATTCAGGTGTGATTATGAATTCCTGAACGGACTATAGTTCGCCATTCCTTTTCTTCTTGGCAGTGACTGTACTAGTCGGAGATCGCAGCCATTGTCTCTATACATGAGATCCTCTGCCTGCCATCGCGGTGTGGGGACCATAACCTGCACTACTTGTCGGCTGCTCCCACAACACCATCCACCACCTGCTCCAATGGCTTCACGTAACCCAGCTATGGGGGCTAAACGGGAGCTCCACCTTGCCCAAGTAAGAAAGAAAAGCTAAAGAAAGAAAATACTGGATAGCTTGGTGCTATGGCATGGAAAACAGTCAACAACAGAACTGATACGATGCACTGTAGATAGAAGATTGTGGAAGGGCATGATCACCTACGCCAACCGGTACGGCACATGATGATGATATTTGATCTCTGTCCGTTACTTATTATTTTGTTGTCTTTGTCATCCTTCACCTTCACTAGCCTTACTTCTACTATGTCTAACTTCATTCGTGTTTAATGTTTTTTGTTTTGTTGGTTAAATCTGATGAAGGTTTCTGCCGAAACGTTGTAGCTTGTCTTGTCTTTCAGTTAGCCTAGCTGTTCAAAACTATTATAACTTTTATTGACTTTGTTTACTGCAGATATACACGTGGCCCCGCACGTTATTTAATATTTAATATTTGATTTCTGAGCATATCTTCTATTCTAGTCTTGGGGGGGGAGGGAGGAAAGAAGGAGGGATGGGGGGGGGGGGGGTGGGGGTGGAGCGTCCGTCATGTTATGTTATCTTTATAGTTCCCAGTTCCCTTCTTTAGCATCAATGAACGATATGTTTAGTTCAGGAACACTTGCTATACCAGATTTTCTCAACCTTTTTTTTCTACCTCCCCCCCCTCCCCCTTTTCCTTTCCGACCTTTCTTCCCATGGCTCCCCCACCCCGTCCTTTTATTTAAACAAAAAGATAATTATTGCAACAATTGTTTAAAACAGATCCCGCATCCTGTAATATATGTGTGTGTGTGTGTGTGTGTGTGCGTGCGTGCGTGCGTGTGTGCGTGTGTGTGTGTGTGTGTGTGTAAATTCACATTACAGTTACATAGTATAAGTGCATGCTTCAAACAGTGCGGCACAGCTTTTTTTTATTATCCAAGTTTACACAACGATCTGTAAGTCCCGGGACATAGTATTTACATATAAAAATACATATGTGTAGCATTACAACTGTAATAGAACTGTCCTGCTATATAGTTATGGTAGGCCTTGATTGTTTCTTAGTCCCATTATTATGTATTGCTTATTAATTGTTCTGCGTTGTGTTGCTTTTGATTTCTTTTGCACACACTGCTAATGCAACAATCCACAAGAATATAAACACACTGATATCTGAGAGTTGTATTCTACAAACACCTATGCATGCCCCTCTACCTCTCCGGCTCTCATGCCCTGGTTCTCCAATTACACAAGTTTTACCTGTAGCCCTCTGGAATATCTGCTCAACCCCCCCCCCCCCCCACCCCCCAAAAAAATGACTGCTGTAGAGACACATTGTACTGACTAGAAAACCGTGGATTATTTATTTTTCAGCTATATTTTGGAGAAGGATACATAGAGATAGATTATCAATATGTTTAAGCTTAAAGCAATTTAATTTTGGAAATAAATATATCATTGCGTCTTTACGAACGTACATTTGTAACAGCAATCATCATTATTAAGTACAATGCCTGCTGGCGTAGGTGATCATGTGTCTCTCCAACTTTCGGTCTCGACAGTTATTTATCATTTCTGTTGTTGACCTTCTGCCAAGCCATTCTCATAAGCTGTCTGGTATCTTTTCTCTTTGCTTCCCTCTATCTCTTCGTCCCTCAGTTTTCCCAGTTGTTACAATATACTCCAGCTGTTCTCATCTCATTACATGGCCAAAACAATGATGATTGTTTCTTCCTAATATTGGAAATTAGCTCTTTGTTTGCGTACGGAAGTCATAGTTCTCTATAACTGACGATTTGCTGGCTGCTGCTAGTTAGCGTTTCCTTTTGTTTCTCTTGCAGGCGGTGATAATGTAACAATTCTCAAGACTATCCAACCCAATGCATGCCCCCACTCCTTTCCCGACTCTCGTGCCGTAGCCTTCTAGTTACACCATTTTTACTGGAAGCCCTCTGGAATATCTGCTGCTCTCTCCCCCCCCCCCCCCCCAACCTATGTAGCCCCGGTTAAGAAACACTATACCGGTTATTTATTTTGCAGCCTTATGCTTATTTGGCGAAGGATAGTCAGAGATAGATGAAATATATGTGTCAACACTTAGCGATTTAATTTTAAAAAGAAATATATGCTTACGGATTTACGTACGTTTGTAACAGCAATAGTAATCGTCATAATCATCATGTGCCATACCGGTTAGCGTAGACGATCATGTCCCTCCACAATCTCCTATCTACAGTGCATCGTATCAATTCTGTTGTTGACTGTTTTCCATGCCATGACACCAAGCTATTTAGTATCTTCTCTCTGTGTCGTCCGCGATCTCTCTTTCCTTTTATTTTGCCAGTTGTAACCAAGTATTCCAACTTTTCTCTTCTCATGATGTGCCCGAAAAATGTTGATTGTTTCTTTCTGATGTTTTTGTTTTTCTAGGAGCTCCCATTTTGTGTTTGCCTATTTGAGAATTTCTACGTTGGTTTTTTTAGCTGTCCATGGAACTTTCAACATTCTTCTGAGAAATCTCAATTATGTGGCCTCTAATCGTCTTTTCATTTGTTTGTTTACTGTCCAGCATATAGCATCGATGAACTCTCTCACTTCTATTGACATAGATTTGATGCATAAGACGTGTTTCATTTTCTGAAATACTATATTGGCCTACGCTGTTATGCTTGTTATTTCTGTTGTGCATCTTCCATCTAATGTTATTAGTGAACCCAAGAATTTGACGCGTTGTACTTATTTCTGATTGCACTTGTCTCAGATGTCACCATCATCATCATCAAGTACAGGGCCTGCTGGCGTAGGTGATCATCTCTCTCCACAAACATCGATCTCGACAGTCATTTATCATTTCTGTTGTTGACCTTCTGCCAAGCCATTCATAAGCTATCTGGTATCTTTTCTCTTTGCTTCCCTCTATCTCTTCCTCCCTCAATTTTCCCAGTTGTTACAATATATTCCAGCTGTTCTCTTCTCATTACATGGCCAAGAAATGATGATTGTTTCTTCCTAATATTGGAAATTAGCTCTCTTTTTGCTTTGGCCTCTTTTAGAACGTGTTCATTACTCTTCTTAGCTGTCCATGGTATTCTCAACATTCTTCTGTAAAACCACAATTCTACAGCATCCAGTGATTTTCTTGTCTGTTGTCCTATTGTCCATGATTCACATCCATGTTAAGACTGTTTCTACATAACATTTAAGAACTCTTTTTCTTGGTTCTATTGTTAAAAATGGATTGCGAGGAATCTTCCTAATTTTTTTAAAAACTGCTTTTGCCTGAGCCATTCTGCATCTCACCTCTTTTGTACATCCGCCACCTGAGGTTAACAAAGTTCCCAAATATTTAAATTCATTAACCTGTTTTAATATTGTTCCACTGGAACCAATGGATTCCAATGGAAAACCCTCGTTAGGTAGGGGACATCATGTGCTACGGGAGATACCCGATCGTCATCAAGCTACTGTAAACAAAATAAAGATAAAACACTCTAAAGATTGGTACTTGTATCGCGTCGTGGCACACCTGTTCTGACTGTGAAGTTGACAGTAGCGGGTCACCGTACTAATTGTAGCCCCTTGGTTCGCCCCTTCTTGGATTATGACGCGCCGTGTTGTTAAGTTGATGTGTTGAGTGTCTGTTAGCATCCGCATAGCTGACGCCCACTTTGTGATTAGCGTCGATTTCTGGAATCCTGGTTTTCCGGATCAACACCGGTCCCGCTGCTTAGGACTGGTTCTGGGCACTACTGCCGGCCTGCCTTAGCATCCCCTTTCTGGTAATACTTCGTACTGTACCTTAACGATAGTTCACGCAGACTCCCAACCGGTTGCCTGCTCCGCCAACCGTTGTTCTTTCATCGCCATGCCCTAGAAAATCATCACACTGACTCAATCCAAGTAACAAGACAAATATGTTCATAAAATATGCCTCGCCTTATTTCTGCATAAAACATGTCCCCTCAACTGCTCGAGCAGACACAAATGACGACCAATTCACACATTCACTTCTCTGAGACAATGTTCACTTTGCACAATCACAAATTTAAAATATGCAAGCGTCTTCGTTCGCTCCAATTAAACAGACAGACTGGCCTGTCTATCGTAGTACATCGACGAGTCAACACTGGCTCACACATAAATATTAATACAAAGGTTCAGTTTCAGTCATTATGACAGCATCCTCAGCAAGCCCTTCGCTCGCTCAGAATTTGCTCAATAAAATCCCTTGTTCATACAATTCACTAATAAGTCGACCTTTCTCTCCCAGTCCATGAATCATCTATCTATCTATTGACCTTTCGAGCCGTAGCCGGCCCATAGGGCGTAGACCAAGATACACCTTCTCCTATATGAATTTTTTGTTCTAGCAGTTTTCTTTTAAAGATATTTTATCAAATCTCGCCATCTGTCTCGTATCTGTGCAGGCAGCTCTATCTCATTGAGGGAGCCGAATCCTGCTGCTCTTGCCTCTCTAATCAATGTTCTTCTCAGTGTCTCTCTGGGTCTTCCTCTTTTTCTCTTACCTGTTGTTTCCCATATGAGGGCTTGCTTTGCTATTCGGTTATTATCTCTTCTCATCACATGTCCAACATATGACCATCGTCTTTTCTTTATTACCGAAGATATTAGTGGTTGATTGGCGATTTCTCTAATCCAAATGAATCATACACAGTTTTAAAAAAAAAGCAGGATTTCAATGTCAATCCTCGACTGATACTGCCCCACAGTCCACCTTCGTGACTCACACATATACTGAAAATGTATCACTTAATCAGGTCTTCACCAAAGCCGCCACCTTAGTGAGCGCATTGTACACCCTCTGTTTTCTGTGATCCCTTCGTGTTAATCGTAGCTATGGATTCTTACCTATTAGTTCTATTTAATATCTACATTACACTTGTGAACATATTCTCTATACCACTACTACATTCTACTTCCCTCCTTAACATTTTCTTACATATTCTCTATGCCACTACTACATTCTACTTCCATACTTAACATTTTCTTACATATTCTCTATGCCACTACTACATTCTACTTCCCTCCTTAACATTTTCTTACATATTCTCTATGCCACTACTACATTCTACTTCCCTCCTTAACATTTTCTTACATATTCTCTATGCCACTACTACATTCTACTTCCCTCCTTAACATTTTCTTACATATTCTCTATGCCACTACTACATTCTACTTCCCTCCTTAACATTTTCTTACATATTCTCTATGCCACTACTACATTCTACTTCCCTCCTTAACATTTTCTTACATATTCTCTATGCTACTACTACATTCTACTTCCCTCCTTAACATTTTCTTACATATTCTCTATGCCACTACTACATTCTACTTCCCTCCTTAACATTTTCTTACATATTCTCTATGCCACTACTACATTCTACTTCCCTCCTTAACATTTTCTTACATATTCTCTATGCTACTACTACATTCTACTTCCCTCCTTAACATTTTCTTACATATTCTCTATGCCACTACTACATTCTACTTCCCTCCTTAACATTTTCTTACATATTCTCTATGCCACTACTACATTCTACTTCCATACTTAACATTTTCTTACATATTCTCTATGCCACTACTACATTCTACTTCCCTACATAACATTTTCTTACATATTCTATATGCTACTACTACATTCTACTTCCCTACTTAACATTTTCTTACATATTCTCTATGCCACTACTACATTCTACTTCCCTACTTAACATTTTCTTACATATTCTCTATGCCACTACTATATTCTACTTCCCTACTTAACATTTTCTTCTTCCTACCCTGAGTTTGCATTTCTATTACTTTTTCTTTTTCTGTTACTGTTACTACCCTCTCGTTAATAATATTTACGTGTATTCCTCTATCTTTTATGTTTGTCAGCCTGTCACTGTCCCCCTATTTCTTGTTCCTTTTTCAATCATCTGTGTGACCCTATCTGTGCGCTCCTTTATTTCCGTGTGTGTGCCTTTCTCCTTCTCTCGACCGATCTCTCTGTCCTTACCTACCCCAACATCAACATAACTTCTTATGCCCCTATCTTCTAACTTAGTCTGTGTCTCTCTTGCGTCTTCATTACTGTCCTACCCTTTTTAGTTTTCTTATAGACTAACTTTTCTACTTGATTCGTTTCCTCTTCATCTGCCGTCAGAAATTCTTCATTGTCGGATATACTAAAGGGAGGTCAAAAAGTAATGCACACCAATTTTTTTTCTCGGCTAATAATAAAGATAGGAATATGAAATTTTGCACACTTGGAATATGACATGTTCCAATTATGTGCACCAAATTGCACAGCATTCGGATAAATATTACGCAATCTATGAACCGTTAAAATGGAGCTTGTCAACAATGTCCGTTACAAACAGCGAATTGTCATAGAATTTCTGGTTGCGGAAAAAGAAACTGTGGCAAACATTCATAAACGAATGTGTGCAGTGTACAAATGTTCTGCAGTCGATAGGAGCACAGTTAGTCGCTGGGTTCAGAGAATTAAAGCTGCAGAAAGTGTACGAGTGGAGCTGCATGATTTACCGCGTTCTGGACGTGTTGCCTCGGCTACCAGCACAGACATGTTAAACCGGGCTGATGCCATTATTCGTAAGGATAGGCGTATCACTAGTCAGCAATTGGCATTGCAGCTTACAGTCAGCAAGGGAAGTGCAATCGCAATTTTTAAAACTCTCGGATATTCAAAGATTTGCGCTCGATGGGTTCCTCGGTGCCTAACAAATGATCACAGAGTTCAAATGAAAACATTCTGTTCTGAATTGTTGGAGCGTTTCGGTGTTGAAGGAGAAATGTTTTTGTCAAAAATTGTTACCGGTGACGAAACGTGGGCACATTATTATGAGCCTGAAACAAAAATGCAGTCAATGGAATGGCATCATCCGCAGTCACCAAAAAGAAAAAAATTCAAAACATCTCCATCAGCCGGAAACTGTCTTCTGGGACATTGATGGTGTGATTCTTGTTGATGTAATGACAAGAGGTGAGACAATCAACTCGACAGCTTACATCAATACACTGACAAAACTCAAAAATCGGTTCCACAGAGTTCGGCCTAATAAGCCATCTGCAGATTTGTTGCTTCAACATGACAATGCACGCCCTCACACAAGTCTGGTAACACGGGAAGCAATCAACAAATTTGGTTGGACTGTACTGCCCCATCCTCCTTACAGCCATGATCTGGCTCCCTCAGATTTCCATCTGTTTGGACCACTCAAAAAATTCCTGCGTGGGACACACTTTGACAATGATGAGGATGTGATCCGTGCAGTTAAAAAATGGCTACGCGAGCAGGACAAAACTTGGTACAAACGAGGCATTCATGACCTAGTTTCGCGTTGGCGTAAGGCAATACGCTTGGACGGAGATTATGTTGAAAAATAGGTAGTGTAAAGGCGATGTTCAGCTACAATCTGTGAAAATTTCACACATTTTGCCCGAATAGTTTCCGAGAAAAAAATTGGTGTGCATTACTTTTTGACCTCCCTACGTATCTACTGCTCTGTCTGTTTTCCCACTAAATCTGCCCTTATTTTGTTTCCTAATCTACTTATTTATTTGCAGACCATACAACCTATCATTTGTCCTCTCATATGGTGCATAGCCTCTTTCTTTACTGTCAGTTCTTAATTATGGTCTTGTCTTTTGGTTGATTTCGTGTCTCCTTCTATCTATTGGTCTAAAAATATCTACTTTTATTTTATAATTTACTATTTTATGTCCCTGGCTTAAAATATAATTTACTATCGTGATATCTTTATAAAGTACAATAGTTTTATTTCTTTCATCTGATCCATCTATTAATTTATAATACTTTATTTTTTCCAAATTTACTAAAATAATTCCTTACTTGTTCTGTAATTTCCTCATCAATTCCTTGATTATTATTTTACAACTGTTCGTTCTATTGTCCCCTTGATGACATTGTCTAAGTATGTGTCCTACTTTATTGCATCTATAACATCTTCTGTTATCCAGTACAATATTTACTACTCCTCTGTGATTATGCCCCTGGTATTTCTGTATAGTGTGGTCACTTCCTGACTTCTCTACTGCCTCCCCATTTTATGCATGGCCTGCCACATATATCCTTTTTGACTTACTGCTTCCATTTTTTTGTTTTCCTTACCTCCATATTTAGCACCCAGCTTACTAACCCTTGTCTGCTTGGTTGGTTGGTTGCGTTCGCCCGATGACTAAAGTATTCTAAAGTATCGTGGTAGACTAGAATATTCCTCTTCATCATCCGCCCTTACAAGGACGTAGTGGACGTGTCTGCGTTGTGTTGTGGTTTGCAGTATAACTGTTATATTTACGCCTTTCGGCCCAACACATCCGACTTCAGCACGACATTTTTGAGTACCAGGTTGTTTTCCCTCTTCGATCCCTGCACGCTTGACCAGACTAGACAGGTTAGTCTGTTACTGGAGGCACCGCGGAGAGGTGGAGCAGGGTCTGGATAGTTTTGGTTCACCGATCCTGGCGCAAGCCATCAGCTGTGGGTCGCTGACAACTTCCAGCTTTGGTACTGGGAGGCTCGCCCTCGCCTCCTAACCCTTGTTTATTTAACATCCATTCTTTACTTACATCTTACATTTAACATTGTATGATATCGCCACCATGTGTGTCCTGCTTCGTGTAAACATTCTGCCCTAACCTCTATTTGTCCCTCTCTGTATCCAATTCTTTGCTTTACTTATTCCCCTCGTTTCTTTATCTACTTCTAAAAAAAAAAATAATATCGGACACACACGATCGCAATGTCCTTCCTGCACACTACTTTCGCTCATAACTTATTCTTGTATGTACTAAATAATGTCTCCACCTGTGGAGCACATTTATCAATACAACAATCCACAACATCAATAACACTGTCTGTCCAGCTACTTCTGTCTATCTATGGACCTTTGGAGCCGTAGCCGGCCCATAGGATGTAGACCAAGATACTCCTTCTCTTATCTAAATTTTTGCTCTAGCAGTTTTCAATTCTCTTAATTAAAGATATTTTATCAAATCTCGCCATTTGTCTCTGTTCTGTGCAAGCAGCTCTATATCATTGAGGGAGCCAAATCCTGCTGCTCTTGCCTCTCTCATCAATGTTCTTCTCAGTGTCTCTCTGGGTCGTCCTCTTTTCCTCTTACCTGTTGTTTCCCATATGAGTGCTTGCTTTGCTATTCGGTTATTATCTCTTCTCATCACATGTCCAACATATGACCATCATCTTTTCTTTATTACTGAAGATATTAGTGGTTGGTTGGCGATTTCTCTAATTTCCTCGTTTGTTTTGAATTCGTTCCACGCTATACCAAGTATTTTCCTTAGACATTTATTTTCGAATGCATTCAACTTTGTTTCTATATCTCTTGTTGTTCTCCAGCTTTCACACGCATACGTAAGGGTTGATAGTACATTTGATTTGAATAGCCTAAGTTTTGTGTTTGTGCTGATGAGTTTTGATTTCCACAACTTTTCAAGGCTTCTGAAAGACATTGCTGCTTTAGCTATTCTAATTCTAATTTCTTTGCTTATATCCCCTTCTCGATCAATGTGACTTCCAAGATAGGTAAAGTAATCGATCTCTTCTACTGGTTTGTTTTCCATGTATATTTTGTCTTCTGTTGGAATTAAGCTTTTCATTACTTTAGTCTTTTCATGATTGATCTCAAGCCCAATTTTGCTGGCTATTGATGATAATTCATTTGTGTTTTCCTGCATCGTTTTTATCTGACTGCTGATGAGAACTATGTTATAAACAAAGTCGAGGTCCTCCAAATGGTCTCCTTGTATCCATTCGATGCCTTTATTACCAGTGCAGAATTTCTTCATTGTGAAGTCCATGAAGTCTGGAATTGAGGAAGGACATTACAGCACAACAAGTTAGGAATTAGTTTAGTAAATTTGGGGAAATAAAATGTATTATAAATTAATAGATGGATCAGATGAAAGAAATAGAACTATTGTACTTTATAAAGATAGCACGATAGTAGATTATATTTTAAGTCAGGAGCATAAAATCACTATCATCATCGAGTGCCGTCTCCGCAACGAAGGTTGGCTACCAAGGAGCGCCATTCTGCTCTGTCTCTTGCTTTGATGGTGCAGGTTGTCATAGTCTGATTTGTCCATCTTTTGATGTTACTCGTCCATGATAGTCTTGGTCTGCCTCTTTTACCTTGTATTTTCCCCTCCATGATTACTTTTATAGGTATAGGAGCATAAAATAGTAAATTATAAAATAGAAAGTCTATTTGACAGTAAGAACCGGTGTGCCACGACGGGACAAATGGCACCTTGAGCAGGATTTCAATGTCAGTCCCCGAATGATACTGCCCCCCTGTCCACCTTCGTGAAGTTCCGGTATATGGTAGATAGGCGGCAGGAACCATTGAAGGCTATGTGTGAAAAGTGTTCCTTGTTGCAGTTTCCACATATTCCAAGTCTGGCATGTTGCAGGAGCTACTGAGTTAAGTGTTTACGATGAATGATGATATCGTATGACAGGGAACAGATGGCTGTGTTCACTTTCTGCGCGGTTTCGCCTTATGTCTTTTGGCGTGTGCTGAGACTCCTACGATGGGGACTACAGTTACCTTTCTTTGTTTGGGAGATGAGTTAGTAATTCGGATGATTCCACTGGCACGGGCGGTTGAGCAATTATGGATTTTAATTCGTTTGCAGTGATACCGAGGCCGTCCATAACCAATAACTACCTTCGTGACTCACACATACACTACAATTTGTCACTTAATCAGCTCTTCACCAAAGCCACCACCTGAGTGAGCACATTGCTCACCCTCAAGAAAAGATTTCAACAGATTCACTTTGACAACGATCGTCAGTCCACGACCAATTCACATAACCTCATAATAATCTAGCAACCATTAGCTGAAATATAACATCACACAACTGACGAACTCTCTGCTACTTGCTCATCTCCCCCAACAGTCGAAGTTACCTTGACAACCATCGTCAGTTCATGACCGGTTCACACCGCCTTGCACTAATCTAGTAGCTAATCAGTTTGATGTGCAATTCAACCCTAGTTGGCGCTCTCCTTGTTCCTTGGTTAAAACTAAAAGAACTCTCTCTCTCTCTCTCTCTCTCCCTGTCTCTCTCTCTCTCACTCTCTCTCTGCGATCAGGACTCAATCAGAGTAGGATTCCAGACTCCCACATGATGTCAGCTGTCAGGTTAAGTGTGTTGATCGCCCCCACAGACAGAACATCACAATTAGAGTCTACCAGATCCACTCTGATTGAACACCCGTTAAAACGTTGCACTGTGTTCTGCGCCAGTGGCCCAGTGCATCCGATTTCAGCCAGTATTTTATTCAGGTTTGCTTTCCTTAGCCTTTGATTGTCCCCAATCTTCCTGCAAGGCAGAAGATCATCTTTTCTGTAGGGGGATTCTGCCCTTAGATGGTCGGCCCTCCCAGGTTTATGAGCACCATCTGCCCGAGTCACTAGAGGTGACTGTATAATACAGACATGCACACACAAAGATATGAGATGTGAATAACACAGACATGTACACAGCGATACGTGACTAACACCTACACACATCAAGATATATGACACATGACTAACATAAACATGCACATAAAGATATGAGATATGACTGACATAGACATGCACACACAAAGATATGACACATGCCTAACATAGACATGCACACAAAGATATGAGATATGACTGACATAGACATGCACACACAAAGATATGACACATGCCTAACATAGACATGCACACAAAGATATGAGATATGACTAACATAGACATGCACACACAAAGATATGAGATGTGACTAACATAGCCATGCACACACAAGGATATGAGATGTGACATACACAGACATGCATACACGAAGATATGAGATATGACTAACATAAACATGCACACAAAGATATGAGATGTGAATAACACAGACATGTACACAGCGATACGTGACTAACACCTACACACATCAAGATATATGACACATGACTAACATAAACATGCACATAAAGATATGAGATATGACTGACATAGACATGCACACACAAAGATATGACACATGCCTAACATAGACATGCACACAAAGATATGAGATATGACTAACATAGACATGCACACACAAAGATATGAGATGTGACTAACATAGCCATGCACACACAAGGATATGAGATGTGACATACACAGACATGCATACACAAAGATATGAGATATGACTAACATAAACATGCACACAAAGATATGAGATGTCACTAACCCAGACATGCACACTAAAAGAACTAAAACTTAATTAAGAACACAAACACCCTCTTCAGAGGTTGGCAGTCACGTGGCTATTGCCTCCCTGTTACCCTGCTCGCGGGCCACCGACTGAGGAAAAACTCGAATCAATTCAGAGGAAGAGGTATGTTTACAGCACTCGGAAAAAAATACAAATAATCAACAACAGAAAAAAAACAAAGAACAATATATGGACCGAAGCAGGATCGAACCCGTACTCAGTGGCACAGCGCCTTGCCACGAAAAGCCAAACGCTAGGGAGCACTATGGACTAGATATGAATATCAAAAAGACTAAAACTATGATCACAAACAAAGAAAATACTCAAAACCCACAAGTGGATATCAAAATAGAAGGAATAGACCTGGAGACAGTTCAGAACTACAACTACCTTGGACATACTATAACCAGTGATGGAAAATGTACAACTGAAATAAACAAAAGAATAGGAATGGCAAAAAGTAATTTTAATGTCATGAAGAACATACTAACATCAAAACAAATAACACCAGGGCTAAAACTAAGAATAGCAAAATGTTAATTCTTTTCAATATTCCTATATGGTGCAGGAACATGGACATTAGACAAGAAAACAGAACAGAGAATTGAAGCCTTGAAATGTGGATTTATAGAAGAATAGGTAGAATTGGATGGAATGAAAAGAAAACAAATGATGAAGTCTTAAAACAACAACAACAAATCAAAAGAGAACTACTAAACACAATTCAAATAAAACAAATGCGATTTTTGGGCCATGTTAAAAGACACAACAGCCTACTAAAAGTAATCCTGGAGGGGAAAATACATGGTAAAAGAGGCAGAGACAGACCAAGACTAACATGAACGAGTAACATCAAAAGATGGACAAACCAGCCTATGACAACCTGCACCATCAAAGCAAGAGACAGAGCAGAATGGCGCTCCATGGTAGCCAACCTTCGTTGCGGAGACGGCACTCGATGATGATGATGATGAGGGAACATTGCCACTCAGCTATCCTGCTTCATTCCATATAATATATTGTTCTTTTTTTTCTGTTGTTGATTATTTGTCATTTTTTCCGAGTGCTGTAAACATACCTCTTCATCTGAATTGATTCGCTGATTATCGCCTCGGAAGTTTCCCTCTAGAATAATATTCATTTATTATTATCTGTCTCCTGAGTAAACCCCACCTTCTACACTCGGAATGTCTCAGATAAAGTCATATATATTTTAAATGTCATCATTCTCTCCCCTTATCTCCATTCTCAAAGAGCCAACACAAAAAGGGAGCTCTTAAAAAACATCAGAAAGAAGCAATCAATATTTTTCGGGCACATCATGAGAAGAGGAAAGTTGGAATACTTGGTTACAACTGGCAAAATAAAAGGAAAGAGAGATCGTGGACGACAAAGAGAGAAAATACTGGATAGCTTGGTGTCATGGCATGGAAAACAGTCAACAACAGAACTGACATGATGCACTGTAGATAGAAGATTGTGGAGGGACATGATCGCCTACGCCAACCGGTATGGCACATGATGATGATGATCTCCATTCACTGCAGAATCGCAATTATGGCCACACCCCCAACAGAGAGTGATAAGAGATGAAAGTGTCAGTGTTTTTGAAGAAAATGTTGGATAAATGTCTTCGTTTGCACAATTAGTTCGTTTTAATCAATAAATAACTAAATGTTGTCACAGTGAATGTCCTTACTTTAAATGAAGATCACTCTTTTATGTCATCATTATCGGAGTCAGTAAACTTATATTATATAGGTAGTATACTTGTTTTGTTGTTTGAGGTTGTGTACAGTAGTGTACGTTTTAATGTTAGTCTAGTTGTGTTAGTAGTCACTTAGTCAGTGTTAGTGTTAGTTGCGTTTGAATTACACTGTTACACTTCTTTAACAGTTGGCTAACTAACTAGTTTTTATTTTAATTTTTAATCATTTGATAGTTAAAGTTTTAAGTATCGCCACTATGATTATTTTCAAATCAAACGTATTAAAAATTATCTACCCTTCCTTTATGCATGTGAGAGTTGGAAAACTACAAGAGATAGAATCAAAGTTGAACACATTCGAAAATAAATGTCTAAGGAAAATACTTGGTACAGCGTGGAACGAATTCAAAACAAACGAGGAAATTAGAGAAATCGCCAATCAACCACTAATATCTTCAGTAATAAAGAAAAGACGATGGTCATATGTAGGACATGTGATGAGAAGAGATAATAACCGAATAACAAAGCAAGCCCTCATGTGGAAAACAACAGGTAAGAGGAAAATCGACCGATCCAAAGAGACACTGAGAAGAACATTGATTAGAGAGGCAAGAGCAGCAGGAATCAACTCCCTCAATGAGATAAAGTTGCTTGCACAGAACAGGGACAAATGGTGAGATCTGATAAAATATCTTTAGAAGGATTGAAAACTGTTAGAATAAAAATTTAGATAAGAGGAGTATCTGGGTCCATGCCCTATGGGCCGGCTACGACTCGAAAGGTAAATAGAAAGACTATGAATATACTTATATTATTAGATTAGTTTTAAGCAAAGACAAATGCGATTTTTGGGCCATGTTAAAAGACACAACAGCCTACTAAAAGTAATCCTGGAGGGGAAAATACAAGGTAAAAGAGGCAGACCAAGACTAACATGGACGAGTAACATCAAAAGATGGACAAATCAGCCTATGACAATCTGAACCATCAAAGCAAGAGACATAGCAGAATGGCGCTCCATGGTAGCCAACCTTCGTTGCGGAGACGGCACTCGATGATGATGATGATTAAGCAGACAAGGCAGAGGAAGATCAATACTAAAGTGAACAGATGAGAACATCAAAAGGTGGACACGTGAACCAATGACAACATGCACCATCAAGACAAGAGACAGAGTAAAATGACACTCCATGGTAGCCAACATTTGATGTGGAAACGCCACCCAATGAATGAATTATTATTTATTAGTTGTGTGGTATTATTAAGAATTGCTGTTACTATGTCCACTATCTATCTTCTATCTTGTTTTTATTATTAATTATTAGCTTCAGTAACAATGTACAATTATTATACATGGACTTCATATGTAGGCTAATACAAATAGATTAATAGACTAATGCTAATATCATATGTAGATTAATACTAATATCATATGTAGACTATTGCTAATATCATATGCATTGTAGCTTATAAGAACACAAATTTACAAAAACACTATAGCTATGAAACTCATTTATAAAATCTGTTAAATGCACAAACAGGAAATAGCCTGAGAGATAACATGAGAAATATATAAACTAATAAAAAAAGCTAGTTCCAATATCCTGCATTGTTTTGTTTGTAATATAGTCAATGGAGGAAATTACCCCTAGCATTTTTCTCAGTTAATCACAGATTGGACAGTAAGATCACAACAACATGAGTCCTCAAAAAAGGTTGTGAGAACACCAGATGTAGAGGTCTATACTATAATGATAAAGATGGACTGATGGAATATTAGAGAAACTAGGAAACATAATAGCAGTAGAAGCCAACAAAATAGCAATGACTGCAAACTATATCTCCCCACAATGTTGAAAGGTAAATGAGGAAGAATAAAAGAAAAAATATTCTCAGGATGTATGCACAGTTGACATCTACAGTGTACAACTCTTACCCAAGCACCTCTCATACATTGCATTATACTCCAAAGAGTAATCTAAAATAATGAGAAGATTAATCTTGTTTGACACAAACTAGAAATCTCTGAGTAATTGTTTTCTCATATTTCAACAGATGAGCATAACAAGCTACACAGTCCATGATGGACAATTTGTCAAGACTCAACCTTTGCTAGCCACAGAGAAAGACAACAATCATCTTGTTATGAAACTGTTTCATTTATTATCTGATGGAGACATTGAGATTCTAGAAGATCACAAAGGAATTATTCTTCATCTTGAAGAAATCATAAAGAACAAAGAAAAGGAATCTGCAGAAATTAAAGAAGACTGTCAGAACAATTCTTTATTTTCTACTTCTGAAGCTGATCTGAACAAAACTATTGACATTCTCCACATCGCTGCAGATTATGTCAACATGAGAAACACATCTGGCAAAACTCCATTACACTTGAGTGCTGAGGTAGGGGACGCGGAACTTGTTGATATTTTTCTTAAAGCTGGTGCTGAAGTTGATGCTGTAGACAAGTCTATGAGAAGTCCACTACTCTATAGTGCTGACAATGGCCATAAAGAGATTGTTGAAATCCTTCTCAGAGCTGGGGCTTTTATCGATTTTGGAAATAATTGCGGTTATAAACAAACCCCATTACATTTAAGTGCTGCAAATGGTCACAGAGCAATAATTGAAGTCCTTCTTAAAGCTGGAGCTAATGTTGATCACAGAAACTATTTCAGTCAAACTCCACTACATTTAAGTGCGGTTAATGGACATAAAGAAATTGTTGAAATCCTCCTCAAAGCTGGAGCTGTTGTTGATGCTGACAATTTTAGAAATACTCCACTACATTTAAGTGCTGCTAAAGGATATAATGAAATTGTTGAAGTCCTTCTAAAAGCTGGAGCTGTGGTGAATGTTGAAGATAAAGAAAAGAAGACCCCACTGCATCTAGGTGCAGAGAATGGTCATAAAGAGATTGTTGAAACCCTTCTAAAAGCTGGAGCTGTTGTTGATGTTGAAAATAATTTTAAACGAACTCCACTACATTTAAGTGCCCAAAATGGGCATAGAGAAGTTGTTGAAATCCTCCTCAAAACAGGAGCTACTGTTGATGCTGAAGATAAGGAACAGAAAACTCCACGAGATTTGAGTACTGAGAAGGGTCATGTCAAAGTTGTTGAAATCCTTCTCAAAGCTGGATCATCAGACCATCACTCTGATAGAAGCACAGGTTATTCAACACATTTTTCAATGTTCTATCTATCTATTGACCTTTCGAGCCGTAACCGGCCCATAGGGCGTAGACCAAGATACACCTTCTCCTATATGAATTTTTGTTCTAGCAGTTTTCTTTTAAAGATATTTTATTAAATCTCGCCATCTGTCTCTGTTCTGTGCAAGCAGTTCTATCTCATTGAGGGAGCCGATTCCTGCTGCTCTTGCCTCTCTCATCAATGTTCTTCTCAGTGTCTCCCTGGGTCTTCCTCTTTTTCTTTTACCTGTTGTTTCCCATATGAGGGCTTGCTTTGCTATTCGATTATTATCTCTTCTCATCACATGTCCAACGTATGACCATCGTCTTTTCTTTATTACTGAAGATATTAGTGGTTGATTGGCGATTTCTCTAATTTCCTCGTTTGTTTTGAATTCGTTCCATTCTATACCAAGTATTTTCCTTAGACATTTATTTTCGAATGCGTTCAACTTTGTTTCTATATCTCTTGTTGTTTTCCAGCTTTCACACGCATACGTAAGGGTTGATAGTACATTTGATTTGAATAGCCTAAGTTTTGTGTTTGTGCTAATGAGTTTTGATTTCCACAACTTTTCAAGGCTTCTGAAAGACATTGCTGCTTTAGCCAGTCTGATTCTAATTTCTTTGCTCGTATCCCCTTCTCGATCAATGTGACTTCCAAGATAGATAAAGTGATCGATCTCTTCTACTGGTTTGTTTTCCATGTATATTTTGTCACTTGTTGGAATTAAACTTTTCATGACTTTAGTCTTTTCATGATTGACCTCAAGCCCAATTTTGCTGGCTATTGATGATAGTTCATTTGTGTTTTCCTGCATCGTTTTTATCTGACTGCTGATGAGAACTATGTCATCAGCAAAGTCGAGGTCCTCCAAATGGTCTCCTTGTATCCATTCGATGCCTTTATTACCAGTGCAGCATTTCTTCATTATGAAGTCCATAACAATTCCAAATAACAAGGGCGATAAAATACATCCTTGTTTAACCCCAGTTTCTATTGGGAAACATTCGCTCAGTCCTTCCTCTGTTCGAACTGCACATGTGTAACCATCATACATGTCTTTGATAATATTTATGATTTTTGATGGTAAACCATATTGCTTCAGAATTTTCCACAAAGAATCTCTATGAATACTATCAAATGCTTTTTTGAAGTCGATGAAGTTAAGTACAAAAGGTTTTTGCTTTTCAATATGTTCCTCCAATATAAGTCGTAGAGTGAAAATGTGGTCAAGACAGCTTCTCCCTTTTCTAAACCCAGCCTGTTCTTCACGCATTACTGTATCTATTGAATCTATTTTCAATGTTACTTATGTGGAATTTACAACTCTATCCAAATATATCTTGTCCTTCATATTTTCTATTTTTTCACAGATCTACAACAAATGTGTGTTTCTGGTTTGGTCACAACACTAATGTGGCTTCTTTTAATTTTTTTAAAATTCTGCTAAATAAATTTAAATGTTACAAAAAAAAATTTTTTTTTTCAAAAATTCATGTAAAATTTATCTTCACAAGGATAAATTACAAGTAACTGTCTCATCTTGTAGAATGTTGGTGTTTTATGTGTCGGATAGTCCCATTTGTATCAAACCAAAGTTTTCTGCTCTCAAATGGGAAATTTCAGGTCAGAGGAAAAGAGGATAATCTTGAGAAATGCTGAAAAGAACTGTAACAAAAGAGGTAGGGATTGCAGGCATAGATTTGCACTGTATATTTTAACAACTTGTCCAGAATAGAGACAATTGGCTGGTGACTCTAGGAGCCCTATGTGCCGTCCAATGACACTGGAAGGATCAAAAAGCTAAAGTGCAGAAACAATTGCTCGACTCGTAGAGCATTTATGATGATCAGATTACTGCCTAGCTCTAAATAACATTTCAAGTCATATAGATCTCCATACACATTAATAAGTAGTCAGAAACGATGAAAGATTACATAAAGCTTTAAGATTATGATTTGTTTGTTTTTCCCTAATACTTTTATAATGAATGCAATGAAAAATTTAATTTTTTATACTTTTCTATCTATCTATTGACCTTATGAGCCATAACCGGCCCATAGGGCGTAGACCAAGATACACCTTCTCCTATCTGAATTTTTTTTTTGTTCTAGCAGTTTTCTTTTTAAGATATTTTATCAAATCTCGCCATCTGTCTCTGTTCTGTGCAAGCAGCTCAATCTCATTGAGGGAGCCGATACCTGCTGCTCTTGTCTCTCTCATCAATGTTCCTCTCAGTGTCTCCCAGGGTCTTCCTCTTTTTCTCTTACCTGCTGTTTCCCATATGAGGGCTTGCTTTGCTATTCGTTTATTATCTCTTCTCATCACATGTCCAACATATGACCATCGTCTTTTCTTTATTACTGAAGATATTAGTGGTTGATTGGCGATTTCTCTAATTTCCTCGTTTGTTTTGAATTCGTTCCATGCTATACCAAGTATTTTCCTTAGACATTTATTTTCGAATGTGTTCAACTTTCTATATCTCTTGTTGTTTTCCAGCTTTCACACGCATACGTTTTATACTTTTACTGAAAAAAAAAACAAATAATTTGTTCACAGCTTCAAACTCAAGAAAGTACACCCTAAGGAGTCACAGCAGAAAAGCAAGACAACAGCAAAACCCTTACAAGAAATGTCCACCCAGAGGTAAAAAAAATCTTTATCAAAGTCAAGGCATTCAAACTGTTTTACTCAACTCAAGCCTTTATGGAAGTTGACAATCTACATAGACACACCAAGAGAAAACAAATGTTATTGTCTAAATATCAGTAATATCAAACTCAAATATCATTTTCCTTAAACTTTCACTTTAAATAAATGTTCTTAAAACATTGTCATCTTTTAATGTCATCCTAAATATAATCATCATTAGGTTCCATGTCATAGATGATCATGACTATCAAATGATAATATCATGTCTATGTCTTCATAACATTAATATTACCATCAGTAAATGCTATTATTACAATATCATCTGTAAATTTAATGTGTATGATATTAAAATGGGAGCCGCAATAGCTCAGTGGTTAGTGAACTGAACTACAAAGGAAAAGGGGTAGGGTTCGATCCCAACCGACGGCTTCCGGGTTCACCCAGCCGTAAATGGGTACCGGATTTTTTTCTGGGAAAGTGAAGCAGCACGGGCGTAATACCGACAACATTACCCCAAAAATCATGTGCTGAAGGTCTGTAAAATATAGGGTCACTAACACCATATTTTCCTATAAACCACTTGGCGTGACGGGGGTACTTTACTTTTTTTTACTATGATATTAAAATCAGTAAATGTCAATCTTATAATAATATCTTTAATATCATTAATGCAATAATGATATCTGTAAATGTCCTCATTATGTAATCATGGCATATATGACCTGGTATAATACCGGCATTATCCCCTGTAATGTGCCATTGATCATGAAAGAATATGGCTAATAACAACATGCTCCACACACACCTATCAGGGCTTGGAGGGAATCTTTACTTTACTGAAATAATCATATACATTAATCTTTACTTTACTGAAATAATCATACACATTAATCTTTACTTTACTGAAATAATCATACACATTAATCTTTACTTTACTGAAATAATCATATACATTTACAAATTTTAAATGTGACAACTAAAATTTCAAAGGAGACTGCCAGAAAGAGACCAAGGGAGGATTGGCAGTTGCAGCACAGGAATTAAACACCATGGGGAGCATGTGGCACAGTGCCAGCAGGGCAGTAGAGTTAAAATTACTGATGTCTTCCTGGTGGTGAGATATGGTTGTGGGTCATGTACAATCTCACAGGCGGATGTGAAAAGGGTCTATTCGTTTGAGGCAGGATGCTGAAGAGAGATCCTTGGGAGACTTTGGATGGTGAGAGCAATGAGGACATGTTAGAAGACTTAGACATTGAAAAGACTTGGACATTGAAAAGACAGACATTGAAAAGACTTAGACATTGAAAAGACTTGGACATTGAAAAGACAGACATTGAAAAGACTTAGACATTGAAAAGACTTGGACATTGAAAAGACAGACATTGAAAAGACTTGGCGCATGGACGTTGTTCTACACACAGGAAATAAGGGAACAAAATAGACTGGATGGAATAGTGGTGGATGATGCATATGGGATATGTATGGGGGTGGGGGGGGGGTGTCGAGACATCAGAGACCTGGTGGGGACCTCGGTGGCCTAGTTGGGAAACCACCCGACTGGACTACCGACGTTCGGAGAACCTTTTTTTGATTCCCGCTGGGAGCAGTGTGAATTGTACTCGTGGTTGGGAAAAAAAATACCCCCACGGTCGACCCAGCTGTTGGCAGAAATGGGTACCAGGGTATTACCCTGGGAAGGTGAGGAATGTCGCCTCTCTTCGTGAGTTTCGATGCTTGAGGCGACACTATCCAGAAATGTCCGAACATTTCTGGATAGGTGACCAAGCACATATGGGTGGAAACTCGCTTGCTAAGACGCCGGTTCAAGTCCCGTACATTACCTTACCTATCAGAGACACCTGGAACATGACAACAGAAAAAGTGGGAGCTCTGGCTGAAGTCAGAGATTCTTTTAGTTGAGCTGTGGTGAATGCAACATTCAAGTGACCTGATAACCATGACAAGGCTGCGAATAAATTGTTTTGTCCTTTAGTCATAAAGCAACTAAAATATCACTAACATGCACTTGTGTTGATGCTACATGTTTTTCCCTGTCTATGGAATCTTAGTTCTGTAAAAATAAAATGTGTCCTTTCTGTTCACTTTCAGGTTGGTGTTGTACAAGACCAGACAAGAATCCAGGGGAGGGAATTCTGTAGTTATTTATTGAATTATTTGTGTATGGTACAGGGAACTGTATGTTTGTTGTTGATAATGACTACATTGTCATCTTTCTCAGTCTGAGTGGGCCAATGAAAATTACCAATCTGAGTTCAGATATGTTTTACAGATAAGACAAGAAAATATACAGATTTTGACTTGATTATGTGATGAAACTGTACTGGAGTTTGATTTGTCAGAGTGTACCAGATCTATTGAGTTATTTGTGGGTCATCATCATTGCACTCCAAACATGTCTATAGCTGCTCAGATCTCCTCTTCAACAAGTCCTGCAGTGTCCAGTGACTGACGACTCCAGTTCTGTGTTGGTTGATAAGTCTTCTTACACGCCCACTAAGTTTCTCATTTCTGGCTGTGCCCATCTTAACTTCCATCTCTTTCATTCAAAGGAGTGATGTGGACTCATTGTTGCCGAAGTCCTGTGCCCTTCCCACATCTCGAAGGACATTGATGATGTCCGCTCGATCCATTTGTTGACTTTCTTCAACGACACTGCAGCAAGCCAACCTGTTTGCTCTTTCATTACCCTGTACTCGCGCATGTCCAGGGACATAGACAAAGGTGACCCTATGCATTTTGGACTACTGCAATGATTCTACCTATTGCCTGCATACAGAGCTCACCTCAATTTTTTTTATCATGCTCATCAGATCACTCGGGAGCCGCGATAGCTCAGTGGTTAGTGAACTGGACTACAAAGGACAAGGGGTAGGGTTCGATCCCAACCGACGGCTTCCGGGTTCACCCAGCCTTAAAATGGGTACCGGATTTTTTTCTGGGAAAGTAAAGCAGCACGGGCGTAATACCGACCACAATACCCCAAAAAGCATGTGCTGAAGGTCTGTAAAATATAGGGTCACTAACACCATATTTCCCTATATGCCACTTGGCGTGACGGGGGTACTTTACTTACTTTTTACATCAGATCACTCAGTATACAGGTGTGGGTGTAGTCTTATGACTCTAACCAGATAAATGCCTTGGTCACTTGGAACCAGATTTAGGGTTTTAGAGGGCTAAAACAGTGTACTAGAAGAGTGGGTGTACTAGAGTTAACAAAGAGAATTATTCGAGAAGTAATTAAATTAATTAGCCACACTGAGGACTGTTTCATTCAAAGGTCATCCCATGAATTGTATGATCGTGGTAACATGACTAAAACTGATGGGCAGGTGAAAGAGCTGATGTGATTTAGTTCTCATTGGTAAGGTGAACAAGAATAGGCCTGGAAGGCACCAATGCAACAGGATCTAATCTGGAAAGAGTTGTTTGGTCATAGGAAGTAGCTAGAAATAGATTGAAATGAAATAGAGAGATCAGCCAATTAAAAAAATAAAATTAAAGAGCCCCGTCACGCCAAGTGGCGTATAGGGAATATGGTGTCAGTGACCATAAATTTTACAAACCTTCAGCACATGATTTTTGGGGTAATGTGGTCGGTATTATGCCAGTGCCGCTTTACTTTCCCAGGAAAAAATCCGGTACCCATTAAAGGCTGGGTGAACCCGGAAGCCGTCGGTTGGGATCGAACCCTACCTCCTGTCCTTTGTATCAGCCAATTAGTTAAACATGAAAAGGTAAAATTACAAGACCTGAACCGAGGTCTTAGCATGCAGGTTTTTAGCCATATGTGCTTGGCCATCTATTCAGAAGTGTTTGGAGACTCACGTCTTATGTTGCCTCAAGCATCAGGTGTCATTCCTCACCTTGTCAGAGTGCTACCCTGCTACCAATTTCTGGGCATTGGTGGCCTAGTTGGGAAAACCACTCCACTAGCTACCTACATTCAGACAACCTGTGTTTGATTCTGAGACTGGCTGGCAGCTATAGATGAAGATTTCCAACCAGAGTGTTTGAGTATGCTGACTGTTGTAATTTTATGTTCCTGAAATATAAATTCTTAACATATGGATGTGAATCATGGACAATAGTGCATCAGACAAGAAAATCACTGGAGTCTGTAGAAATGTGTTTTACAGAAGAATGTTGAGAATACCATGGACAGCTAAGAAGAGTAATGAAAATGTTCCGAAAGAGGTCAAAGCAAAAACAGAGCTAATTTCCAATATTACGAAAAAACAATCATAATTTTTTGGCCATGTAATGAGAAGGGAACAACTGGAATATATTGTAACAACTGAGAAAATTGAGGGACGAAGAGATAGAGGGAAGAAAAGAGAAAAAATACCAGACAGCTTAAGAGAATAGCTTGGCAGAAGGTCAACAACAGAAATGATAAATAACTCTCGAGACCGAAAGTTGTGGAGATACATGATCACCTATGCCAGCAGGCCTGGTACTTGATGATGATGATGATGAAGTATAAATGGTAATTTTTTTTTATCACTAAATCTACTAGAGTGGCTGGCTAGTTTTAGGCCAGACTCTAGAAAAGTGTAACAAAGTTGTTATTGTAGATACTGAACAGTCTAGGATGGTTGTGTTGAGGGAGTGACAAAGGAGACTGGTATAGAGAAGATACTGGACATTTTAGGAAGGTTATAGGAAGGGAGACAAAGGAGACTGGTATAGAGAAGATACTGGACATTTTAGGATGGTTATAGGAAGGGAGACAAAGGAGAATGGTATAGAGAAGATACTGGACATTTTAGGATGGTTATAGGAAGGGAGACAAAGGAGAATGGTATAGAGAAGATACTGGATATTTTAGGATGGTTATAGGAAGGGAGACAAAGGAGAATGGTATAGAGAAGATACTGGATATTTTAGGATGGTTATAGGAAGGGAGACAAAGGAGAATGGTATAGAGAAGATACTTGACATTTTAGGATGGTTATAGGAAGGGAGACAAAGGAGAATGGTATAGAGAAGATTCTGGACAGTCTAGGATGACTGTATGGAAGGAGACAAAGGAGAATGGTATAGGGAAGATTCTGGATGGTCTAGGATGGTTGTCGGGAGGGAGTGAGGAAGGAGAGCTGTGTAAAATAGCTACTGGATAATTTCAACTGGGTAGTCTAGGATGACTGTATAGAAAAGCTTGGGTAGTCTAGGATGGCTGTATAGAAAAGCTTGGGTAGTCTAGGATGGCTGTATAGAAAAGCTTGGGTAGTCTAGGATGGCTGTATAGAAAAGCTTGGGTAGTCTAGGATGGCTGTATAGAAAAGCTTGGGTAGTCTAGGATGGCTGTATAGAAAAGCTTGGGTAGTCTAGGATGGCTGTATAGAAAAGCTTGAGTAGTCTAGGATGACTGTATAGAAAAGCTTGGGTAGTCTAGGATGGCTGTATAGAAAAGCTTGGGTAGTCTAGGATGGCCATGTCGATGTAGAGATAAATGAACAAAGAAAAATTGTGCAAAGAAGATGATGGATAGTCTAGGATGGTACTGAAAGATGTTAACATAATTTTAGACAGCACTAAAATCAAGAAGCAGTCAAGTGACATAATTACATACACCGACTAACATGATGATGATTTATATAATTGTGGTATATTTATTGCAAGATTATTCTCTGCTTATGTTTATATTTACATCAGTTATCACATTTATTTCCTTCATGATCAATGAGGAGTAGTTTTAGATATTATACTGCTCCATAACCCTCAAACGTGTGCATTATGTAACAGTATCATTGTTGATGTTTTCCCCTGCTAAGCCATCAAACCTTCCAGTATCTTTTTGTGAGCTGTGTGTTTCATCCGTTTTGATCATGTTCCGATATTCCAATTGTTTACGATGAATGCTGATATCGTATGACAGGGAACAGTTGGCCGTGTTCACTTTCTGTGCGGTTTCGCCTTATGTCTTTTGGCATGTGCTGAGACTGCTAGGATGGGGTCTATAGCTACCTTTCTTTGTTTGGGAGATGAGTTAATAATTTGGATGATTCCACTGGCACGGGCGGTTGAGCAATTATGGATTTTAATTCGTTTACTGTGATACCGGGGCCTTCCATAACCAAATAACCTTCCAGCATCCTATCCAGCTGTTTACCTCTGTATTTCTAGCCTTTTATTTCCTGTTGTTACTAAGTATCTCAACCCATTTCTTCTCCACACATTCCCTTCATTTCTGTGTTACATTTCCTCATTTGTTTTATAATATTCCTCTCTTCATCTGCCTCTTTCAGTACCTCTTCATATGCATTGTTGTCTATTTTTAAAAAAAATGTTCCTTAATTTTTTTTGCATTTGCCAGCTTTTACATCTGATGAAGTCCTTAGAGACTAGGAATTGAATTTTGCGTGTTAATCTGTTTTTCTCTGACAGCCATGTGCATGGGGGTCCCTCACCACACAGGCAGATAACTCCGTCTTCGGAGATACTCATATTTTTTTCATTAGTTTTTTCTATCGATAATTCATTAACGTTTCAAGCCGGGCCTCGCTGCTGGGACCATGGGTGCGCCACAGAGAGAGATCATAAATAAAAATCCCAACCAATGCAGCCGAGATTTTAACCCACAACCTACACCACTTGTCACAGCATTTCCCAAAATGCACCAGTACATCAGTAAATTCTGTTGATAAGATCGCTTCACGTATGCCCTGCTCGATTCTATGGGGTATGATTTCAAATCTGCTTTACGCGTCTTTTATTACACGCTTTATAAACTGTTTACTGTAGTTGTGATATGTTGATATTGTTAAAATGTTTATAATAGCTGTGATATGTTGATCTTCTTGTTATAATGTTTATAATAGCTGTGATATGTTGATCTTGTTATAATGTTTATAATAGCTGTGATATGTTGATCTTCTTGTTATAATGTTTATAATAGCTGTGATATGTTGATCTTGTTATAATGTTTATAATAGCTGTGATATGTTGATCTTGTTATAATGTTTATAATAGCTGTGATAAGTTGATCTTGTTGTTATAATGTTTATAATAGCTGTGATATGTTGATCTTGTTATAATGTTTATAATAGCTGTGATATGTTGATCTTGTTTTTAAAATATTTAAAACATTCAAGCTGTCTTTTATCAAACTGATAACATCAATTATGTTATTATGAGTTTTTGTTTTAAGCAATCTGTAAGAGTATGGTAATGATAGCATGACCCTGAGGAAAAGATAAATTGAGAGAGCAATACCAGGATTGTAGCCAGTCAATAGGAAAAAAAATTGTTTGGTTAAATCTTTGCGTAATTAATCTATCTATCTACCTATTGACCTTTCGAGCCGTAGCCGGCCCATAGGGCGTAGACCAAGATACTCCTTCTCTTATCTAAATTTTTGTTCTAGCAGTTTTCAATTCTTTTAAAGATATTTGATCAAATCTCGCCATTTGTCTCTGTTCTGTGCAATTAATGGATGACACAAGTTTCTCACAGTGTTTCGGCTCAATAGACTTTCATCAGGAACAACCAACAACAACACACAGAGATATGTAAGTAAATAAGAATAGCCATACATTGCTACCTAATAATGGAGTATTTCAAACAAAATATCCTCAAACTAGAATGAGAAATAAAAATGTATTTCCTGCATATATCGCTAGAAGGAAAATGAATGAGGGCTAGGATACTCAGTGTACTTGACCAGTTAATGTGAGGACCAAAACACCGGTGGAAAAGTTCTAAAAAATATATAGGGGGAGGGGGGGGGAGGATAGTGTATCGATTAACTTAACTATAACGCCACCGGCAATGTCTATACATATCTACCTATATACAACTGTACGAGAACATGCAGTCCCATATATTTATATATATATATATATATATATATATATTGACCTCGCCAATATATATATATTGTGTGTATACATGCGTGTGGAAAAACTGCATACACAAAGAATAGACTAGTAGAATACAGGGTACCAGAAAGAAGGAAAGAATGAGAAGTCTCAGAGTGGGGTTTACTAAGAACATGTAAAAGGTAAGATACCGTGTACTGCAGGTGGAAATGGTATCGCCTTGCACAAAAGAAAACCCAGAAACAAGAGATATAGGGATTGAGTGTCCCAGTGTGGTTTAGTAGAAGAGAGCTATGAATAGCATAGCATTGGCATATAACAATATGCTTTTACTTGAGCAAAAGAGTAAGATAGGGAAGTAGCAGCTTCAGGGAAACTATATCTGAGTGTGATATATTCATGCCTCTTGGGGTCAGAGAGCCCAATTTGGCTAAAAGGTGATTCTCCAAGGTGTGTCGTCGGAATGGCAAAGGATACTACCAGTGATACATATGTCGTTTTTGCCCTTGTGGTCTTGGGAATTAAAATGGGACGTCACTGGAGTGCTGTTATTCTGTGGTACATCCCGAACGTGTTCACAAAATCTTTCCGCCAAAAACTTCCAGACTCGCCAATATAAGCCATGTGACATCGTTGGCATATGATAGCATAAATATTACGGAACACACATGTGAAACCATCATTGATCTCGAACCAATCGTTAGAGATTAGTACAGTTGGTGCGGAGCACATAAACACAGGTAATTCAGCTACGTCCACAGGGGACTGTACCCAAGCGTTTATGGTCGGAGCCAGGGAGACATCTCCTAACTAGAATATTTCCCAAATTCCTGTCGCGTAGTAACAAATCCGGGACAAAGGTTGAAAAAACAGTAAAAAAAATCGAGACAGTCCCGGAGAAATCGGGACGTCTGGTCACCTTACGCGGTATGGCACATGATGATGATTCTGGACTTGCCTTGTCTTACTCTCACGGTGCAGTGGATATTGTGTGTGAGCTGACTCGAAGATAGGAGACGTTGTAGACACATTTTTGTCCTGTCTTTCATAGAGGTCTTGGAGATAAAGCTAAGCTCTGCATGGTATCTCTGTTGTTATTTAAAGAATGGTACACATAGCCTTGTTTTGTTTCCTCTCCAGTCTTTCAGTACGTATGAAACGTCAGAAGAACAAGGACACACTAAATCTCAGAACGTACCTGTTTATATATATATATATATATATAATAGAAACAAGAAGAAGAGTTCTTAAATGTTATGTAGAGCCAGTCTCAACATATGGATGTGAATCATGGACAATAGGACAACAGACAAGACAAGAGACAAGAAAATCACTGGAGTATGTAGAAACGTGGTTTTACAGAAGAATGTTGAGAATATCATGGGTAGCTAAGAAGAGAAATGAAAACATTCTGAAAGTGGCCAATGCAAAAAAAAAGAGCTAATTTCTAATATTCTTCTTCTTCTACCTTTTTAGCTCCCAGTGGAGCATAGGTCTTCAATAAACACCTTCCTAGTCGTTCTGTTTTTTGCCATTCTTTTAAAATCATTCCATGTCTACCCCATCATCTTCATCTCGGCTTCTATCTGTCTTCTCCAAGAATTCCTTGGTCTTCCTCTTTGTCTTTTCCCTTGGGGATTCCAAAAAAGGGCCTGTTGTGTAATACTCTCATTTGGCTTCCGTAGTGTGTCCTATCCAGCGCCATCGTCTTTGCTGTATCTCTTTATCCACTGGTGTTTGACTGGTACATTTCCATAATTCTATGTTAGTGATTTTAAATTCCAATATTAGGAAGAAACAATCATCATTTTTTGGCCATGTAATGAGAAGGGAACAACTGGAATATATTATAACAACTGGGAAAATTGAGGGATGAAGATATAGAGGGAAGCAAAGAGAAAAGATACCACACAGCTTAAGAGAATGGCTTGGCAGAAGGTCAACAAGAGAAATTGAAAATAACTGTCGTAATCGAAAGTTGTGGAGAGACATGATCACCTACGCCAGCAGGCCCGGTACTTGATGATGATGATGATGATATATATATAAGGCAATACGTTAACAGCTCACAGTCTACCGCTGTCATTCTCATCGTTACAGACAGGTAACAGCTCACAGTCTACCGCTGTCATTGTCCCCGTTACAGACAGGTAACAGCTCACAGTCTACCGCTGTCATTGTCCTCGTTACAGACAGGTAACAGCTCACAGTCTACCGCCGTCATTGTTCTCGTTACAGACAGGTAACAGCTCACAGTCTACCGCTGTCATTGTTCTCGTTACAGACAGGTAACAGCTCACAGTCTACCGCTGTCATTGTCCTCGTTACAGACAGGTAACAGCTCACAGTCTGCCGCTGTCATTGTCCTCGTTACAGACGGGTAACAGCTCACAGTCTACCACTGTCACTCTCCTGGTTACAGATAGGCCCTTCGTAGCTTCGTGAAATATTAATCTCTTCATTGTGTATATACAATTATTTGTTTAATACTGATCTTGATAAAATAATAAAACTGTTTAGATATATTGAGGGGTTAACGAAAAGTAATGCAAATGAATGCATAAAAATGCGAAGCTGCAGTAAAGCTGAATGTGAGGACAAATTAAAAAAATATTAAAAAATGGTATGTTAGAAGCTTTACGTGATTAGTGGACGACACAGATTAAACGACGTTTCGGCCCAAAGGACAAGAGGTAGGGTTCGAACCCAGCCGACGGCTTCCGGGTTCACCCAGACTTAAATGAGTACCGGATTTTTTTTTTTTCTGGGAAAGTAAAGCGGCACGGGTGTAATACCGACCACATTACCCCAAAAAATCCTGTGCCAAAGGTCTGTAAAATATATCGTCACTAACACCATATTCTCTATACGCCACTTGGCGTGACGGAGTCTCTTTACACTTTTTTAAATAGTAACATAGATGGCCATTTATACTGAGCATTTTATATATAGCTATTTTTCTATATATTTTCCCATGACGTTATGAGGAAGCGTAGAACGAAAGATGTCGTGATGGCAGTTGGTGTTTATTGATAACGCTACAGTTTTGCGTAACTGAACTTTGATAATATTGAACTTCGCGGATTTTGGCATTGATAATATTGAACTTCGCGGATTTTGTCTTTGATAATATTAAACTTCGCGGATTTTGTCTTTGATAATATTGAACTTCGCGGATTTTGACTGATAATATTGAACTTCGCGGATTTTGACTGATAATATTGAACTTCTCGGATTTTGGCATTGATAATATTGAACTTCGCGGATTTTGTCTTTGATAATATTAAACTTCGCTGATTTTGTCTTTGATAATATTGAACTTCGCGGATTTTGTCTTTGATAATATTGAACTTCGCGGATTTGTCTTTGATAATATTAAACTTCGCGGATTTTGTCTTTGATAATATTGAACTTCGCGAGTTTTGACATTGATTGTTGTTGTTGACGGATTACCACGAATTGATACGAGCATGTTTGCCCTTTGACTCATAAGATGTGGTGGGTCGTAATGGCTTTCTTAACATTCCCGGCTCTTACTGGAGGTTGGAGGTCGTCTGTCCCAGGCTACGCTGGAAAACTAGTAGTCCAGCCCAGAGGTACTGTAATACTGCGTCCTCAATCAGTAACAGCCACCTCTACAGGGAACATGGCTATCCTAGCTTCTATTAGCCAGTCTGTTTTGACGCAGACTGTTACCAGGGGAGACCACGAGGAGGTAGAACTGCTAGGTCTTGGTCAGCTGATGGTGCGCCGGCCCTGCTATTTAAAAGCAGACGCTTATGCTCCCCCTTTGACATTGATAATATTAAACTTCGCGGATTTTGACATTGATAATATTAAACTTCGCGGATTTTGACATTGATAATATTAAACTTCGCGGATTTTGACATTGATAATATTAAACTTCGCGGATTTTGACATTGATAATATTAAACTTCGCGGATTTTGACATTGATAATATTAAACTTCGCGGATTTTGACATTGATAATATTAAACTTCGCGGATTTTGACATTGATAATATTAAACTTCGCGGATTTTGACATTGATAATATATTACACTTCCCCCCGGATGTGGACGTTGATATTGATAACGAGCTTGTGACTTACGCAACTCCTGTGCTTTAGAGTAAGTCCGTCATTTTTTTTATTTTGTCAAGTAAATTGTAATTACCGACTTCGTGTCCCTGTTTCACAATTTGGTAATTATAATATTGTACATTTACTCTTGTTACATTTTAATGCAAATTCAAGATAAGGATTGTTATCATTTGAATATGATTACAAGTTTATAACTGAAACTTTAAATGAAACGAAAATATAAGACATGTCACGTCATGTCACAATTAATGGTAGTCTAAAGAAAAAAATAAATAGATGCCCTAAGCGAAATATTACACATTTGCAAATGATAGAAAAGGCAAGTAGAGTGTTTAAAATATTTGAAATCCGTGTTTTAACAAGTGTAGACATGAATATTTATTATTTGTAATATATTTTGTCCTGTTTTTCACGTTTGTGGTAGAAATTATAACCGGTGTACAAGAAGGACCGAAAGACGAATATGGCAGACCACCGTGAAAGAGGTTGGAGCCTCATCACATAACACTCCAAAGAAAGCCATGGAGAGAAATTCTAACTATTGTTTTAGGAACGAACTAAAAATAACCACATGGAACTTGTGACCTTATACTAACAAGGAAAACTAGAAAATCTGATGGTAGAAGCAGAGCGATTAAACATAGATATTTTAGGCATATCAGAAACCAGATGGAAGGAAAGTGATACAGTACATACAGTGATACCTTGTGAAAGGATGCAAGACGATAAATATACATTTATATACTCAGGTATATAGATATATAAAGAAGCCATATGTACTGTGAGCAAACAGCAATAATAAGATATAACAAGGAGAACTCTACACCCATGGACATAAAAAGAGGAGTAAGACAAGGATGCATCCTATCACCAAGCTTGTTCAATCTATACACTGAGCAAATCTTTAAAAACATCTCAGAGATGCCAGGCCTAAACATTAATGGGAAGATAATCAATAACCTAAGATATGCTGATGATACTGTTCTACTAGCAGAAAATCCTAAAGACCTACAACAATTGCTTAATGTGATAAACATAACAAGCAAAAAATATGGACTAGAAATGAATATCAAAAAGACTAAAACTATGATCATAAACAAAGAAAATTCTCAAGACCTACAAATAAATATCACAGTTGAGGGAATACATCTGGAGACAGTCCAGAGCTACAACTACCTGGGACATACTATAACCAAGGATGGAAAATGCAAAATTGAAATAAACAAAAGAATAGGTATGGCAAAAAGTAATTTTAATGCCATGAAAAATATACTAACAACACAACAAATATCAGAAGGGCTGAAACTAAGAATGGCAAAATGTTACATCTTCTCAATATTCCTGTATGGGGCAGAAACATAGAAATTAAACAAGAAAACAGAACAGAAAATTGAAACCTTTGAAATGTGGATTTATATAATAATATGTAGAATTGGGTAGAAAGGAAAAATAACAAATGATGAAGTTTTAAAACTAATAAAATTAAATGAGAACTACTAAACACAATTAGAACAAGACAAATGAAATTTTTGGGGCATGTTAAAAGACACAACAGCCTACTAAAAGCTATATTGGAAGGGAAAATACAGGGTAAAAGAGACAGACTAACATGGACTAGTAACATCAAAAGATGGACAGGACAGCTTATGACAACCTTCGCCATCAAAGCAAGAGACAGAGCGGAATGGAGCTCCATGGCAACCAATCTTTGATCCAGAGACAGTACTCAATGAATGATGATGATGATAATGTATGGGACATTTTAAGAATCACAAGGGTAAGATCTGGATGTTGGATGTTCATATTAATCAAATCAACACACAAAGATAATCTGCCAGAAATCAGCATACAGTGATGGCCATTCAGTAATCACTCCAACCTCTACCAGCCAATGTTTTCACGACTGTCATGTTCACGTCATTATGATTTCTATTCTTGTTATAATCATTGACACATTAATGTATTTAATTAATTGTGCTTCTGGTTTTGTGTTATGTTTACTTGTTGTGAATCTTCCTGTGTTGTATTTACTTGTTGTGAATCTTCCTGTGTTATATTTGCTTGTTGTGAATCTTCCTGTGTTATATTTACTTGTTGTGAATCTTCCTGTGTTGTATTTACTTAATGTGAATCTTCCTGTGTTATATTCACTTGTTGTGAATCTTCCTGTGTTATATTTACTTGTTGTGAATCTTCCTGTGTTATGTTTACTTGTTGTGAATCTTCCTGTGTTATATTTACTTTATTGTGACATTTGCTATATTGTTGTACTTATTTGTTGTGAGATTTGCCAAATTGTGATACTTACTTTGTTGTGAGATTTGTCATATTGTGATACTTACTTTGTTGTGACATTTGCTATATTGTTGTACTTATTTGTTGTGAGATTTGCCATATTGTGATACTTACTTTGTTGTGAGATTTGCCATATTGTGATACTTACTTTGTTGTGAGATTTGCCATATTGTGATACTTACTTTGTTGTGAGATTTGCCATATTGTGATACTTACTTTGTTGTGAGATTTGCCATATTGTGATACTTACTTTGTTGTAAGATTTGCCATATTGTGATACTTACTTTATTGTGACATTTGCTATATTGTTGTACTTATTTGTTTTGAAATTTGCCATATTGTTGTACTTATTTGTTTTGAAATTTGCCATATTGTTGTACTTACTTTGTTGTGAAATTTGCCATATTGTTGTACTTACTTTGTTGTGAAATTTGCCATATTGTTGTACTTACTTTGTTGTGAAATTTGCCATATTGTTGTACTTATTTGTTTTGAAATTTGCCATATTGTTGTACTTATTTGTTTTGAAATTTGCCATATTGTTGTACTTACTTTGTTGTGAAATTTGCCATATTGTGATATTTACTTTGTTGTGAGGAATTTATATACTTTTGTTTTAAATACTTTCAACAGATCCTGCATCAACATATCATATCAGTGATCTCACTCTCCAAGATGGAAAGCTGGTCAAGACAACAATTTCTATCAAAAACTGAGAACGGTGATAAACATCTCATCATGAAACTTTTTCGTTTATTAACTTGTGGAGGTATTGAGATTTTGGAGGATCATAAATGTATTGTTCATTATTACACAGAACAGAAAAAAACAAACCAAAGATATCTGCCAAAGCTGAAGATGATTGTCAGGACAGATCATTACACTTCATTACTGAGGCTTTACAGAATAAAAATGTTGACATTCTAGACATTGCTGCAGGTTATGCTAACAAGAGCAGCAGAGAAAACAAAACTCCATTACACCTGAGTGCTGATGTTGGGGACATGCAACTTGTTGAGATCTTTCTTAAAGTTGGAACTGATGTTAATGCTGAAGACTCGTTTACGAGAACTGCACTAGATTATAGTGCTCAGCATGGATATAAAGGCATTGTTGAAATCCTTATCAAAGCTGGAGCTTTGATTGATCTTGGAAAGAATGCTCTACATATGAGTGCTATTTACGGATGTAGAGAAATTGTTGAAATTCTTCTCAAAGCTGGGGCTGATGTTAACTCTTCAAACATTCATTTTGATAAACCACTACATTGCAGTGCTGCATGTGGTCAAAAAGATATTGTTGAAATCCTTCTGAAAGCTGGAGCTGCTGTTGATGTTGAAAATGGTTCCAAACAAACACCATTGCATGAAAGTGCTGGCAAGGGTTACAAAGAAATTGTTGAAATGCTTCTCAAAGCTGGTGCTACTGTGAATGTAAAAGACAATAGTAATAGTACTCCACTGCATCTGAGTGCTGAAAGTGGTCACACACAAGTTGTGAATGTACTAATAAAAGCTGGAGCTGCTGTTAATGTTGAAGACAATTTTAAAAAGACCCCTCTAGGTTTGTGTGTTTTTAAAGGATACACAGACATTGCTGAAATTTTAATCCAAGCTGGAGCTGTTGTTGATTTTGGAGGCAAATTCGTACCACTTCATAGTGCATTTTGTGGATACAAGGACATGATTGAAGTCCTACTGAAAGGTGGAATTTTTGTTGATATTGAAGACATTAGTAAACAAACACCATTGCATATAAATGCTGGCAGGGGTAGAAAGGAAATTGTTGAAATTCTCCTCAAAGCTGGGGCAACAGTGAATGCACAAGACGGTGTAAAAAGTACCCCACTGCATTTGAGTGCTGATTGTGGTCATACACAAATTGTTGATATTCTTCTAACAGCTGGGGCAGGTGTTAATGCTGAAGACACTTATAAACAAACACCACTACATTTAAGTGCTCACAAAGGATACAAAGAAATTGTTGAAATTCTCCTCAAAGCTGGGGCAACAGTGAATGTACAAGACAATGTAAAAAGTACCCCACTGCATTTGAGTGCAGATTGTGGTCATACACAAATTGTTGATATTCTTCTAACAGCTGGGGCAGGTGTTAATGCTGAAGACACTTATAAACAAACACCACTACATTTAAGTGCTCATAAAGGATACAAAGAAATTGTTGAAATTCTCCTCAAATCTGGGGCTGCTGTTGATGTTAAAAACAGGTTTAAACAGACCCCACTACATTTGAGTGCCCATTGTGGACATAAAGAAATTGTCGAAATTCTTCTCAAAGCTGGGGCTGCTGTTAATGTCAAAGACTATAAAAAGAAAACTCCACAAGATTTGAGTATTGAAAAAGGACACACAGAGATTGTTAAAATTCTAATCAAATCTGGAGCTGCTGTTGATGTGGAAGACTATAGACAGAAAACTCAACAAGATTTGAGTACTGAACGTAGTCAAATACAAATTGCTGAAGTCCCTTCCACAGCTGGACCTTCTGAAGATAGTTATATCAAAAGTGCAGGTACTCAACTAACACCTTAGATTTGTTTCCTTTCTTGCTGTAATAATTTTTTTCAAATCATTTTTTTTTAAATTTTCTTTCTCCTCACATATTTTCAGTTAGTCTATTTTAGTTTTTGTCTCAGACTAATTTTTATGTCTGCAGTCATGTTCTCTTTATCATTATAAATTATTATAATTCATTCTTTTTTCTTGATTCTATCTTCACACAGCCTTTCATCCAACCCATTCAATTTTCCCCAGTCCCAGACTGATCTTTCCAGCTCCAACCACATTCTCCCTGCCTCTCTTATATCTGATGTCATCTCTCTTACATCTGCTGTCATCTCTCTTACATCTACTGTCATCTCTCTTATATCTGGTGTCATCTCTCATGTAACTGACGTCACCTCTCTTTTATCTGATGTCACTTTTCTTACATCTTATGCCATCTCTCTTACATCTTCTGTCATCTCTCTTATATCTGATGTCATCACTCGTATATCTGGTGTCATCTCTTTTGCAACTGACATCATCTCTTTTATATCTGGTGTTATCTCTCTTGTAACTGATGTCATCACTCTTATAACTGATGTCATCTCTCTTGTAACTGATGTCATCTCTCTTATATCTGGTGTCATCTCTCTTGTAACTGACATCACCTCTCTTTTATCTGATGTCATCTCTCTTATATCTGATGTCATCTCTCTTATATCTGATGTCATCTCTCTTATATATGATGTCATCTCTCTTATATCTGATGTCATCTCTCTTAAATCTGCTGTCATCTCTCTAATATCTGATGTCATCTCTCTTATATCTGATGTCATCACTCTTTATCTGGTGTCATCTCTCTTACATCTGATGTCATCACTCTTATATCTGGTGTCATCTGTCTTGTCACTGATGTCACTTATCTTTTATCTGATGTCATCTCTCTTATATCTGCTGTCATCTTTCTTACATCTGATGTCATCTCTCTTACATCTGATGTCATCTCTCTTATATCTGGTGTTATCTCTCTTATATCTGGTGTTATCTCTCTTGTAACTGACGTCATCTCTCTTATATCTGGTGTTATCTCTCTTGTAACTGACGTCATCTCTCTTATATCTGGTGTTATCTCTCTTGTAACTGACGTCATCTCTCTTATATCTGGTGTTATCTCTCTTGTAACTGACGTCATCTCTCTTATATCTGATGTCATCTCTCTTATATCTGATGTCATCTCTCTTATATCTGATGTCATCTCTCTTATATCTGATGTCATCTCTCTTACATCTGCTGTCATCTCTCTTAAATCTGATGTCATCTCTCTAATATCTGATGTCATCTCTCTTATATCTGATGTCATCACTCTTTATCTGGTGTCATCTCTCTTACATCTGATGTCATCACTCTTATATCTGGTGTCATCTGTCTTGTCACTGATGTCACTTATCTTTTATCTGATGTCATCTTTCTTATATCTGATGTCATCTCTCTTATATCTGGTGTCATCTCTCTTGTAACTGACGTCATCTCTCTTATATCTGATGTTATCTCTCTTACATCTGATATTATCTCTCTTATATCTGATGTCATCTCTCTTATATCTGATGTCATCTCTCTTATATCTGATGTCATCTCTCTTATATCTGATGTTTTCTCTCTTAAATCTGATGTCATCTTTCTTACATCTGATGTTATCTCTCTTATAGCTGATGTTATCTCTCTTATATCTGATGTTGTCACTCTTATATCTGCTGTTATTTCTCTTACATCTGATGTTATCTCTCTTATATCTGATGTTGTCACTCTTATATCTGATGTCATCTCTCTTATATCTGATGTCATCTCTCTTACATTTGATGTTATCTCTCTTATATCTGATGTTATCTCTCATATATCTGATGCCATCTCTCTTATATCAGATGTTATCTCTCTCTTATATCTGATGTCATCTCTCTTATATCTGATGTTATCTTATATCTGATGTCATCTCTCTTGTATCTGATGTCATCTCTCTTATATCTGATGTCATCACTCTTATATCTGATGTTATCTCTCTTATATCTGATGTCATCTCTCTAATATCTGATGTTATTTCTCTTATATCTGATGTCATCTCTCTTATATCTGATGTTATCTCTCTTATACCTGATGTTATCTCTCTTATATCTGATGTTATCTCTCTTATATCTGATGTTATCTCTCTTATATCTGATGTTATCTCTCTTATATCTGATGTCATCTCTCTTATATCTGATGTTATCTCTCTTATATCTGATGTCATCTCTCTTATATCTGATGTTATCTCTCTTATATCTGATGTCATCTCTCTTATATCTGATGTCATCACTCTTTAATCTGATGTCATCTCTCTTATATCTGATGTCATCTCTCTTATATCTGATGTTATCTCTCTCTTATATCTGATGTCATCTCTCTTATATCTGATGTTATCTCTCTTATATCTGATGTCATCACCCTTTTATCTGATGTCATCTCTCTTATATCTGATGTTATCTCTCTTATATCTGATGTCATCTCTCTTATATCTGATGTCATCTCTCTTATATCTGATGTCATCTCTCTTATACATGATGTTATCTCTTGTATCACATTCTTCATTGAAGACTTTCTATATGTTCCTGTCAATTGCTAACATCACTGACATTTTTTACTGCTATTTGCATAATTAATTTAGATATTACAAAGACTGATCATGTCTTGATCTAAATTAAATCCAACCAACTTGTAAAGAAAAATAGGGAAATTATGAAGGACCCTGCTATCAGAAAGTGTTGGTAAATGCCCACTGGATCATAGCTGTCAGATGTAATTCTTTTGGTGTGTTTTCAAAATTATTAAACTTACACTGCATCAGGTCAGACAGCGAGACTAGATTGAATATATTCTAATGATGAAATATCAGTTGAAGTGACAAAGACTACCCCTGATATCATACTATGGGACTGGTTGGTCTCGAGGCAAGACGCCGGCCTCAGGACAGAGAGGTTGTGGGTTCAAATCTCGGCTACACAGGTTGGGATTTTTATTTATGATTTCTCTGCGGCAACCACCCCTGGTCTCAGCAGCGAGGCCCGGCTTGAAACATCAATTACTCATCGATGGAAAAAATGAGTACCTCCGAAGTCGGAGTTATCTGCCTGTGCGGTCGAGGGACCTCTGTGCACATGGCTGCCAGGGAAAAAAAGGATTAACACACAAGTCTGAGTTCCTAGTCTCTAGGGACTTCGTCAGAGGTCAAAAGCTGGCGAACGAAAAAAAAAATATTTGCGACATAAAAATAAAAATTACAGTAACTTACGCGATGTAAAATAGTTCCTCAATTATTGCTATAAATTATCATAAATACATCATAATATCTTCATTATTTACATTGCGTTGCGTTTTTTCGTCTTGACAGAAGGTTGATAGCAAGCGATCATGATTTAGGGAAAAATGGATTAACACACAAAATTGAGTTCCTAGTCTCTAGGGACTTCGTCGGAGGTCAAGTCTGGCGAACGAAAAAAAAAAATACTATGGGAGTCCATAGAAAATATAATTTGAACTTTTAGAAGGAAGAAAAAGACTACTAACAATAAGAAATCAACCAAAAGATCTTACAACACAGATTAACCAAATGTTGGAATATTTTTACAAACAAATACATTTGTCAGGCAGGTTGGAAAGCAGTTACCTTTTTTATTTTTATTTTTTTTTTTTTTTTTTGGCTCCAGTTTCAAAAATGCAACATAAGCAAGACAAATGTGTGACATTGACACATACATTTTACGTTGAGAGTCTATTATGCTAAAGATAGACAGACTCTGTAGACACAATAACGCAAAGAGCAAACAAAATATCACCATCATCAGGTACCGGGCCTGCTGGCGTAGGTGATCATGTCTCTTCACAACTTTCGGTCACGACAGTTATTCATCATTTCTGTTGTTGACCTTCTGCCAAGCTATTCTCTTAAGCTGTCTGGTATTTTTTTCTCTTTGCTTCCCTATATCTCTTCGTCCCTCAATTTTTCCAGTTGTTACAATATATTCCAGTTGTTCTCTTCTCATTACATGGCCAAAAAATGACGATTGTTTCTTCCTAATATTGGAAATTAGCTCTCTTTTTGCTTTGGCCTCTTTCAGAACGTTTTCATTACTCTTCTTAGCTGTCCATGGTATTCTCAACATTCTTCTGTAAAACCACATTTCTACAGACTCCAGTGATTTTCTTGTCTGCTATCCTATTGTCCATGATTCACATCTATATGTTAAGACTGGCTCTACATAACATTTAAGAACTCTTCTTCTTGTTTCTATTGTCAAAAATATACCAGCTATTTAACATCTTAAGCATCAAATTTAGTCACCTAATAAATTGATTGGAAAATTAAGATTACTCTTTTGATATGAAAATGTGTACCCTTGTTTGATGTTCCTTAATTTTGTAGGCATTGAAAAATGTATGTTTCAAGTTCTTTTTTTAAACAAAAATTTGCTTCACAGCCTCAAACTCGAGAAAGTATACCCCACGCAGCCGCAACAGAAAAGCAAGGCAACAACAAATCCCTTACAATAAGCATCATCCAAGAGGTAAGACATATTTATAAGGTTGATAAATTCACACACTGTCTTGTAAAACTCAACTTTTATAGTTGTAGATAAACCACAAAATATCCCCAAAAGAAAAAAAAAATCTAATATAATGATCCAATATAACCTAGAAGACTTTCTCTAAAGTTAAGCAAAACATGTTGCACCAAACAAGCAAAAAATATTTATCATTATCTTAATAATATCAAAGTTAAATGTTGACCTCCTTCTAAACTATTGTATTCAAATTACTTTCTAAAACCGTATCAGTCTTAAATGTTGTCCTTATGATAACAATGATCATGATGTACATATCCATGGACATAGACGATCAGATTCCGCCAAATTCTCCTATCAATTCTCTCCCTTATCAGTTCGACAGTCTATCATTTTAAAAACCAGCCTAAACTATTTCTATCACTGTTTTTCTCTGCATCTCTTTACTGTTAATTTTCTTCCATTTTTACATTGTTCTCAAGTCTACCTATTTTTTGACATGAGCAAATATACTAACATCATATTATTTTTTTAATGCTTCCAAAACCTACTTTTTATCATTGGTTTCATTTGAGAATTTTCCTTGGAGTGGAAAATACAAGGTAAAAGAGGCAGAGGCAGACCAAGACTAACATGGACGAGTATCATCAAAAGATGGACAAATCAGCCTATGACAACCTGCACCATCAAAGTAAGAGATAGCTTACCGCTCCATGGTAGCCAACCTTCGTTGTGGAAACGGCACTCGATGATGAATATCTCATAATGTCATATTTCAAGTGATGTTTTATATCTCATCCTTCGATGAACATTTTGTAATCTCATTCATCTCATAATATATTGCAGTGTTGTTCTTCTGACAAAAGTATTTATATTAAATTGTAGTGAATCACACGAGATGTGAAGATGCATGTTAAAAAACAACATAATCATATGAGAAGTTCATAAAGATGTCACAGAGAGCAGCCAGATCTCATAAAATATTAAAATTATATTTATAACATATTTATATAGTATCATCATTATCATCATCAAGTACCGGGCCTGCTGGCATAGGTAATCATGTCTCTCCACAACTTTCGATCTTGACAGTTATTTATCATTTCTGTTTGTGTTGACCTTCTGCCAAGACATTCTCTTAAGCTGTCTGGTATTTTCTCTCTTTGCTTCCCTCTATCTCTTCGTCCCTCAATTTTCCCAGTTGTTACAATTTTTTCCAGCTGTTCTCTTCTCATTACATGGCAAAAAATGATTGTTTCTTCCTAATATTGGAAATTATCTCTCTTTTTTTTTTTGACCTTTTTCAGAATGTTTTCATTACTCTTCTTAGCTGTCCACGGTATTCTCAATATTCTTCTGTAAAACCACATTTCTAGACTCCAGTGATTATGTAGTATATTTTAAGGTTAATTCTGAAATTAAAGGACATAAACCTTTACTCAATAGGGAGGCTTCATCTAATCATCAATTTACATCTTATTACAAAGCAAACTATCTATCACCACTAAAGATACTTACAATGGAGTCAATTTTCATGGAAGGACTGCATCATGCTTTAAGCTTAAACTTAAATAATTAAAACCTGCCTTACTGTTGTTGTAATGAATATCTTCTACCTTTTAAGCTCCCAGTGGAGCATAGGTCTTCAACAAAATTTCCAAGTTGTTCTGTTTTTTGCCATTCTTTTAAGATCATTCCATGTCTTCCCCATCATCTTCATCTTTGCTTATATCTGTCTTCTCCAAGAATTCCTTGGTCTTCCTCTTTGTCTTTTCCCCTGGGGATTCCAAAAAAGGGCCTGTTGTGTAATACTCTCAGTTGGCTTCCATAGTGTGTGTCCTATCCATTGCGATCGTCTTCACTGTATCTCTTTATCCATTGGTGTTTGACTGGTACATTTATAATGAATATGAAGACAATTAAATATTTAGATTTTTTTTTCATTAAAAAATGACATTTCTTAACAGCCACAAATTCAAGATCATACATCCTGCGTAGCCACATTAGAAAAGGAAAGCAGTAACGAATCACTTGCCAGAAGTCTCCATGTAGAGGTAAGTAATCATTTCCAAGTCAAGACACTCAGACTGTCTTTAAAAGTTGTATCTTTGAAATGTGGATATATAGAAGAATAGGTAGAACTGAAAAAAGTTTTGGAAAGAAAAGAAAACAAACGATGAAGTCTTAAAACAACTAAAAATGAAATGAGAACTACTAAACACAATTCAAACAAGACAAATGAGATTTTGGGGGCATGTTAAAAGACACAACAGCCTACTAAAAGTAATCTTGGAAGGAAAAATACAAGATAAAAGAGGCAGAGGCAGACCAAGACTAACGCGGATGAGTAACATCAAAAGATGAACAAGTCAAACTATGACAAGCTGCACTATCAAAGCAAGAGACATAGCAGAATGGTGCTCCATAGTAGCTAACTTTCGATGCGGAGATGGCACTCGATGATGATGATGAGCTCATTGTTCAATTAAATTAATTTTCTTCCCTGTGTGCCCCAGGATCTATCATTTTTATTATTTGTTCCTTGCTAACTGCTGCTAAACTTTATATTTTGCTGAAACAGGTATACTACCTATAGTCTAATGACAAACGAGAATTCTCAAACAGCAGAGATAGAATCAAGATGCAACAAGGCTTGTCAAACCATCAGACAGTTATCACCACTATTGTCCAACAAGGAAATAACTCTGGAGGCAAAATGAGCACTATACGATACAATCTTCATCCCAACGTTGTGCTACCAATGCCAGACCTGGACCCTAGATTCAAGAACAATAAGAAAAATAACCTCTACGGAGATGAAATGTGTTAGACAAATGACAGGAAACAGTCTGAGAGATAAGATCAGAAATGAAGAACTGAGAAAAAAAGCTAGGAATAGCCCCCGCCATAGAATATATAAGGAAACAACAGATAAAATGGTTTGGCTATGTGACAAGGCAGAAAGAACAAAACACAACACAACGAGCCTTCAACAAACGTTGTGAGAACACCAGACCCAAGGGTCGACCACGAAAAAGATGGATCGATAGAATATTAGAAGCACTAGGAAACATAACAGCAGCAGAGGTGAACAGAAGAGCAACAGACCGCAAATTGTATCTCCCCTCAATGCTGAAAGGCAGATGAGTAAGCAAAGAAGAAGAAGGTATACAACAGGATAACATTTTAACTCATTCTCGAGTCTGTCTCTTTAAGATATTTGGTAAAGACCTACGCTTTCATTCATCATAAATATAACACAGGCCTACGTACAATTTTAGATCTAGCTTATGCCTAACTTGAATATCATGATGGAACAATGTGCATTTGTCAGCTATGAAATGGATAACAGAATTTGGTTAACTAAAATATCTTTAATAAAAAAAAACACTTATATTAACTACTAAACTAGGTTGTACCAAGAAGAATCGTTTATATCTATCTATTGTCCTTTCGAGCCGAAGACGGCACATAGGGCAGAACCACAATCTCAAAAACAGAAACCTTGCATGCCAAAGTGGCACATATTGCAGAGATCACTGCTCTAAAATATATGGATATGTTTCCATAACAGTACTTTTTACAATGACAGCTTGTCAAACCATTGATCAATCTCCTTAGTCACCTCTTACGACATGCCTGGAAGGTCACAGTGTCACTATTGTTTACTTCCCTCATAATGAGGTCCCGGTAACACACAGGAAGAATCATTTATAGTTAGAATATTTGTGAATTCAGTAGCAAAACAAAATAAGTCAAATATCAACACATATTACAAAATTGGAAGAAACATTATTAATATTAGGAAGAAACAATCATAATTTTTTTGGCCATGTAATGAAAAGAGAACAACTGGAATATATTGTAACAACTGGAAAAATTGAGGGACGAAGAGATAGAGGGAAGCAAAGAGAAAATGTAGTCTTCTATGTTCATAGAATCGTAGGTCTGTAAAAACAAATTGTGTTCTATCTGTTCATAGAATCTTAACTCTGTAAAAGTAAACTATGTTTCTTTTGTTCATAAAACGTTAATTCTATTAAAGTAAAATGTGTTTCTTCTGTTCATAAAACCTTAATTCTATTAAAGTAAAATGTGTTTCTTTTGTTCATAAAACCTTAATTCTATTAAAGTAAAATGTGTTTCTTCTGTTCATAAAACCTTAATTCTATTAAAGTAAAATGTGTTTCTTCTGTTCATAAAACCTTAATTCTATTAAAGTAAAATGTGTTTCTTCTGTTCATAAAATCTTAATTCTATTAAAGTAAAATGTGTTTCTTCTGTTCATTTACAGGCTGGTGTTATAGGAAACCAGACAGGGAATAAGAAGGAGGAATTCTGTAATTATATATTAATTTTTTTGCATATGATGTTCAATAATAGATTTATGTTTCTTTTTTGTAAATGCCACAACCTCATCTTTCTCTTTTAGAGTGGAAATTGCTCATGTGATCAGTTTGAGTTTAGAAGTGTATGTCACAACGAGGGCATGAATATATTGTTTGTTTTCGTATCTCCAAAAATAAAGTTGTACTTGAGTTTCATGAAGTCTCACACAGTTGAATATTACCACAGAAGTAGAATACAAGTCCCAGAACATATCCTTTTATTTCTTACCAGTCCAGTGACCTACCATGCCACTCTTGTTCGGAGGATGCAGCGCTTGGGAATGAGTCATGGTTTTGGAAAAGACTGAGCATCATCATAACAGCAGGAATGTAGATCTGACTTGTAGACATGACTTAAACCAGGAATATTATATAAAGCTGACTTGTAGACATGACTTAAACCAGGAATATTATATAGAGCTGACTTGTAGACATGACTTAAACCAGGAATATTATATAGAGCTGACTTGTAGACATGACTTAAACCAGGAATATTATATAGATCTGACTTGTAGACATGACTTAAACCAGGAATATTATATAGATCTGACTTGTAGACATGACTTAAACCAGGAATATTATATAGATCTGACTTGTAGACATGACTTAAACCAGGAATATTATATAGAGCTGACTTGTAGACATGACTTAAACCAGGAATATTATATAGAGCTGACTTGTAGACATGACTTAAACCAGGAATATTATATAGATCTGACTTGTAGACATGACTTAAACCAGGAATATTATATAGAGCTGACTTGTAGACATGACTTAAACCAGGAATATTATATAGAGCTGACTTGTAGACATGACTTAAACCAGGAATATTATATAGAGCTGACTTGTAGACATGACTTAAACCAGGAATATTATATAGAGCTGACTTGTAGACATGACTTAAACAAAGGAGTTATTGAGTCATTTGTGGGTCATTATCCCACACTCATAGCATGTCCATAAACACTCATAACATGTCCATAAACACTCATAACATGTCATTGCACTCCGAACATGCCCATAGGTATCTCAGATCCTCTCCTCAACAAGTCCCGTCCAGTGACTAACGACTCTGGTTCTGTGTTAGTTGATAAGTCTTCTTTTACGCCCACTAAGTCTCTCACTTCTGGCTATGCCCATCCTAACTCCCATCTCTTTCATCCAGAGGAGTGACGTTGACTCATGGTTGTCGAAGTAATGTGCCCTTCTCACAACGCGGAGGACATTTATGATGTCCACCCGATCCATTGGGTGACCGTTTTCAGCAAGAGCACAGCTGGTCAACCTGTCCACTCTTTTGAACAAAGAAATCAGATAAAAAGAAATATGGATTAATGTCTTCATATACCATCATTTTTTAGTCCATTTTAGGTTGTGGAATTTGGAAATCACTGATCTTTTATGCTTCCTTCATTGTTTGTGTGGGTTTACTTCAGAATGAGAGTTCTACAAATAATATATTTATATTTAGAGAGAGAGAGAGAGCTAATTACAATCATAAACAAAGTTATGCATAGTTTAATAACATGCATATTTATTTATATATATATATACATGAGCAAGACCTATGCAAGGGAGCCGCGATAGCTCAGTGGTTAGTGAACTGGACTACAAAGGACAAGGGGTAAGGTTCGATCCCAACCAACGGCTTCCGGGTTCACCCAGCCTTAAATGGGTACCGGATTTTTTTCTGGGAAAGTGAAGCAGCACGGGCGTAATACCGACCACATTACCTCAAAAATCATGTGCTGAAGGTCTGTAAAATTTATGGTCACTAACACCATATTCCCTATACGCCACTTGGTGTAACAGGGGTACTTTACTTTTTTTTTTAAAGACCTATGCAAGATTAAAATAAATACACATTTTGATTTACAATGTTTACTTAAGCTTTGGTGAGAGTATTATCTATCTATCTATCGATTGGTCTGTGTCGTCCACTTATCACGTAAAGCTTCTTTTATAAAACACCTGTTAGTCTACTATTCTATTCTTTCTCCTTTGTGCTTGCACACTGACCACTGTGTGAATTCCTCTGGTTCTGTGTGCATTTGCGCACATTTTTGCACGTTTCTCTACATTCACGACAGCCGCACTTGGTTGCTATTTCCTTATGTTTTGACAGGATAGATAATTTTGTTTTCTTTAACACATTTCGATTGTTTTTGTTTTGGTTGTTTAGTTATTAGTTTTGTGTGTGTGTTTTTTGTTTGTTCCTGATGAAGGCCTATTGGGCCGAAACGTCGTTTAGTCTGTGTCGTCTACTTATCACGTAAAGTTTCTTACATACCATTTTTTTAATTTTTTAATTTTTCCTATCTATCCATTGACCTTTCAAGCCATAGCCAGCCCATAGAGCATAGACCCAGATATATGTATGTATGTATATGGCCCTTTTCGTCTTGTCAGACAGTCTAGTGGAGGCTATTGCATATTTTTTTGGGGTATTGTTTTTGCCGAACAGCTTCTCTCGTGGCTAATTCTACCAATGTTTGACAAACACACAAACACATAGACCCAGATACTCTTTCTCTTATCTAAATTTTTATTCTAGCAGTTTCAATCCTTCTAAAGATATTTTGTCAAATCTCGCCATTTGTCTCTGTTCCGTGTAAGCAAGCAACTCTGTCTCACTGAGGGAGCCAATGAGCATGTTATCCAAGTATTAAATACATTTATATCCACAAAAAACATGACATTCCATGAAACAAAGCAGTGGAAGTGAAGAAAAAAGAGAAAGAGCTATGGAAATCATAAATAAATATTTGCAATCATACATATTTGACATGAATATCACATTAGAGAGAGAGCAAATCAAATATTATAGATAAATATATAGTTACATTAGAGATTTTTAAGTTGTGTAGGTAATATTTAATGGTTAACAAACATGCATGATATCCAGCTAGCAATAATACAATTATATGATATATATATATATATATATATATATGTGTGTGTGTGTGTGTGTGTGTGTTTAGTTTAGTCGTCAGGTCAATATATATATGTGGTCTTGATGAAACTATTACTGCAGTTGTGAAATATTGATCTTCTGCTAAAATTATTACTGCAGATGTGAAATATTGATCTTTTGCTAAAATTATTACTGCAGATGTGAAATATTGATCTTTTGCTAAAATTATTACTGCAGATGTGAAATATTGATATTTTGCTAAAATTATTACTGCAGTTGTGAAATATTGATCTTTTGCTAAAATTATTACTGCACTTGTTATATATTGATCTTCTGTTAAAATTATTACTGCACTTGTTATATATTGATCTTCTGTTAAAATTATTACTGCACTTGTTATATATTGATCTTCTGTTAAAATTATTACTGCATTGTGAAATATTGATTTTCTGCTAAAATTATTACTGCACTTGTTATATATTGATCTTCTGTTAAAATTATTACTGCAGATGTGAAATATTGATCTTCTGTTAAAATTATTACTGCACTTGTTATATATTGATCTTCTGCTAAAATTATTACTGCATTGTGAAATATTGATTTTCTGCTAAAATTATTACTGCTGTTGTGAAATATTGATTTTCTGCTAAAATTATTACTGCTGTTGTGAAATATTGATTTTCTGCTAAAATTATTACTGCAGATGTGAAATATTGATTTTCTGCTAAAATTATTACTGCATTGTGAAATATTGATCTTCTGCTAAAATTATTACTGCAGATGTGAAATATTGATATTTTGCTAAAATTATTACTGCAGATGTGAAATATTGATCTTTTGCTAAAATTATTACTGCAGATGTGAAACATTGATATTTTGCTAAAATTATTACTGCAGATGTGAAATATTGATATTTTGCTAAAATTATTACTGCAGATGTGAAACATTGATCTTTTGCTAAAATTATTACTGCAGTTGTGAAATATTGATCTGTCATTACATTGAATACTGTAATTGTGAAATATTGATTTTGTTACTAAAATTATTTTTGTAATTGTGAAATATTGATCTTGCTAAAATGACTGCTACAGCAGTGAAAATTTTATTTTGCCAAAATCATTATCATAATTAAATTTTTGTGGTATGCTATATTTCTGATTAAAATAATTACAATAGACATGATTTGATCTTGTTGTTTTGAAACAACATGTGAACATGGTCATGATAATGTGGCAGTAAAGAAATAATTAATTGTGAGAAAGTATAAACATGAAAGTGATTATAAAGTTAAGATAATAGCAATCATCATCATCAAGTACCGTGCCTGCTGGCGTAGGTGATCATGCCTCTCCACAACTTTCGATCTCGACAGTTATTTATCATTTCTGTTGTTGACCTTCTGCCAAGCCATTCTCTTAAGCTGTCTGTTATTTTTTTTTATTATTTCTCTTCGTCCCTCAATTTTCCCAGTTGTTACAATATATTCCAGCTGTTCTCTTCTCTTTGCATGGCCAAAAATGATGATTATTTCTTCCTAATATTGGAAATATGGGAAACAACAGGTAAAAGAAAAAGAGGAAGACCCAGGGAGACACTGAGAAGAACATTGATGAGAGAGGCAAGAGCAGCAGGAGTCGGCTCCCTCAATGAGATAGAACTGCTTGCACAGAACAGAGACAGATGGCGAGATTTGATAAAATATCTTTAAAAGAAAACTGCTAGAACAAAAATTCATATAGGAGAAGGTGTATCTTGGTCTACGCCCTATGGGCCGGTTACGGCTCGAAAGGCCGTTGATTGATTGAATATTGGAAATTAGCTCTCTTTTTGCTTTGGCCTCTTTCAGAACTTTTTCATTACTCTTCTTAGCTGCCCATTGTATTCTCAACATTCTTCTGTACTCATTTTGTGTTTAACTCAAAAGCATATGTGCTTTTTAACCAAAGATTTTTTTTGGGGGGACTCAATGAAGATATCCCCGATGGAGGAATAAATTGTACTATTAGTCCCATAAATGATTCGCTTCCAGAGGTTTATGATGTAAACAAAGCAGTTTTGTCATTGCAAGTGAATAATGTCCACACCTATAATTGGTCAGGATTGTGTAGCACCAGCAGCTTTATAGCGAACACAGAAAACATCACAGGATTGTGCTGTTCTGAAACAGCTATACCATGCTACCCTAGAATTGCCTTTAATGAAATTACTGTGACCACAAACCACTCTCCATGTGTGTGCCACATATTTACACCCCAGAAAGAAATACTGAATATAACAACATCATGTGCCATCTGTGATATTAATGACCACAGACCAGGAGCCTCCAGTATGATTGATACAACTGTTGCACCAAGCAATTCATCAGCAGAGCCATATCTATGGAATGTTGATCTGACATTGTTCTTGAATGATGTCCAAGTTAATGAGACATCAGAATCGTGTGGCGGCAGCTACAAGAAGGGAGCGGAGAACATCAAGTTCTGCTGCTATAAAGGAGACTTGCCTTGCTATCCCAGAATTGCCTTAAATGGGATCACTGTAGTTGAAAACTTCTCCTCTTGTGTAAACTACACATTCACATCTAAGAGTGAATCAGTGAAGGTCACAAAATCATATTCTCTCTTTGGTTTTACTAACTACAGGTCATGTGGCTTCTGTTGGATTGGAAATGATAACTTACCACCACTGTGTGTCTATATGTTTGGAATTGGAGTCATCAATGATGGCCTAACATCATCAAGTGCTATGACGATCATCATTTTCGGGAGGACGTGAACTCCCATGGTATATGGTGGATAGGCGGCAGGAACCATTGAAGGCTATGTCTGAAAAGTGTTCCTTCTTGCAGTTTCCTCATATTCCAAGACCGGCTTGTTGCAGGAGCTACTGAGTTAAGTGCTCTGTGCACACCGTGAGCTGTGTGTCTCATCCGTTTTGATCCTGCTTCGATATCCCGTTTGTTTACGATGAATGATGATATCGTATGACAGGGAACAGTTGGCTGTGTTCACTTTCTGCGCGGTTTTGCCTTATGTCTTTTAACGTGTGCTGAGACTGCTACGATGGGGACTACAGTTACCTTTGTTTGTTTGGGAGATGAGTTAGTAATTCGGATGATTCCACTGGCACGGGCGGTTGAGCAATTATGGATTTTAATTCGTTTGCAGTGATACCGAGGCCTTCCATAACCAAATAACAATAACAATAAGAACTCTTTTTCCATGTTTTTTATTGTCAAAAATGGCCACCAAAAAAAAATGGCAATAAAATAATGACAGTAGAAATATGAAAACGTTAATAATAATAATATAACATAGAGAATGTGACAAAGAGCAGGTTATAATGAGGGTAACGCTTCAAATCGGCAGTTATTTGAGTCGATCTTATGTTTTGGAAATTGCTGGAAAGAATATATACAGATCAGAAACCTTCAAGGATTTTGGTAGTGCTGATTGTTTAGTATGCTCCCATCCTGGTCAGACAGGTCCTGAGTTCAATCCCCCAGAAGAGGCAGAATTTCATTCAGAATAATACGGCTCCGGGGTTCACCCAGCATCTCTATCTCTTGTAACATCTTTTCTTATTCTCTCTTTTCTGGTCATGCCAAGAGCTTTTCTCAGACATCTCATCTCTGTGGTGATAGCTTTTCTTTTATGCTTAATTGTAAGTGACCATCTTTTACATTTATATCACAATGTTGGTATGAATATACTCTGTTTAAGATATTTCTTGTTGTAATAAGTATTGCTTTGTGTTGAAAAAATAGACAAACGAACACACCAAGCTATGATATATGACTAACATGACACACACCAAGATATGAGCCATTGCCAGCACACACACACACACACACACACACACACACAAGCTAAGATATCAGCCGTGGTTAGCACAGAAACACATCATCTTGAATTGAAACACAACTAGGATAGATTTATAAATTATGTTTGATAAAGGATCAGACAAACCACAGAACAAGAACCAACACAAATAGAGCCGTGATTCTTTGTGCCAAACATTTTATATTAGTTGTACATGTTGTATCTTTTATCTCTCCACGATGTTGTAGGGAAACGTTATTGAAAGCAACGACGGACTTCCGTCTCCAAGATGGCGGATCTAGTCCACGTCCTCTCGATCGCTGCAGAAAGTGCACACATGGTCTGATTAATTTCGGATCTCCGTTACACTTTTCTGCGTTATAGTCAAAATGATGATATACTTAATACATCTGTGTCGCTAAAGCGAGGTCGTGGACCGACAACAGTCCGTTTTTGACAATTCAAGTGTTGTGAATGGGGCCTTCCGCCGTCTAGACTTGATCTGCGCTTTACGTCACATTGGCGCTGTTCATGACCGTTGTTGGAATTCCTTGACGCAAGTTATTTCCATGTTACTCACTAATGTAAACTACTTCGTCAGCCGCAGTTTTGCCTCTTTGGGGAATTTGCTTCGTGTTTTGTTCGTCGTGGGCTGCTTACACTGGAGTGGTCAGAAATCTAAAGGGAGCGAAATTATGTGCTCCACATTGTTGTGTGCTACGTCATCGTAATGGTTCCCTAGACCGGCCGTGAGCTAATCTTACGGTCTGCTGTTTGATGTGCGACGGGGATAATTTGACGACTAACTGTGTGTCTATATGTTCGGAATTGGGGTCAACAACGATGGCGTAACATCATCAGGTGCTACGACGATCACCATTTTCAAGAGGTCATGTCTTACCGGTATATGGGGATAGGAACAATTGAAGGCTGTGCATGTAAAGTGTTCCTTGTTGCAGTTTCCTCATATTCCAAGTCGCGTGGCTATGTTAGTCACCTCTAGTGACTCGGGCAGATTGTACTCGTAAACCTGGGAGGGCCGACCATCTAAGGGCAGAATCCCCCTACAGAAAAGATCATCTGCTGCCTTGCAGGAAGATTGGGGACAATCAAAGGCTAAGGAAAACAATCCTGAACAAAATGCTGGCTGAAATCGAATGTACTGGGCCACTGGCGCAGAACACAGTGCAACGTTTTAACAGGTATTCAAGCGGAGTGGATCTAACAGGCTTAAACAGACAGCTGTCTTCGTGCGAGAGTCTGTGGAGTCCTACTCTGATTGAGTTCTGATCGCAGAGAGAGAGAGAGAGAAAGCAACGACATTAATTGTTGGGTTCACTTTTATAACACTTACTTCGCGGAGTTAAACTTTGGTCTAGAACTGTTCTTCGCGGATATGAAACTGATAAATTCCCGGATATGGTTTTTTTTAAGCTTGTGGTGACAATTTCTATAAAAACAAATAAAACACAATAGAGCCAGTACACAGTTCATCATTTGTTATGTAAGTTGTATAATCTGACTTCTCCTCTATGTATCACATTTGTGCAATTATTATGTTCATAATGTATTCATATAATGTTATTATAATTCAATAGAATTAAGGATAGGCGCTGTTAACCTGTACCGCAAAGTTAACAAAAGTGACTGTAAAAATTGCTTTTGACTTACCAGGTCTTGCACACCTATCTTCTCAACACACACACAATATATATATATACGTTTTTTATGTAACCCACGCCAAGTAATATATTCAAATACAAACTAGATGGTGGGATTAAACACTTACATGGACAGCAGGTAACATCGAATAACCCCGTGAGTTTGAAATAATGAGAAAATTAATTAAAATACAATGCCGTTTAATATTTAAAACTAGCAGTGCCAATAAAGTAATCAACATTAAAGAAATAATAAACTTAAAGTCAGAAAAGAAAGGTAAATGTTCAGGTAGACGTCTATTTAGAGGTCTCGTGGTGACAGTTAATCAAGTTGTAAATATCCTGATTGTATGGATCCATTGCCTTAGTCATTATGGTGTTCTTGTCAAAAAAAAAAAAAAAAATAGCGGATAATTGTTTGAAAGACTGATGACATGTCTGTGATTTACTTGCATGCTTGCAGTCAGTGTAGTGGAGATGATTGATGTGCATGCTTGCAGTCAGTGTAGTCGAGATGATTGATGTGCATGCTTGCGGTCAGTGTAGTCGAGATGATTGATGTTCATGCCTGTAGTCAGTGTAGTAGATACGATTGACTTGTATATCTACTGTTCTTTTAGTAGATACGATTGACGTGTACAAGAGGGACGATTAAAAGACTATCTTCAACTGTTTGCTAAATATCGATATATCAAATTGATGTTAGCGAAGATCTGAATTAAGAACAATTAGAAAAAACAAAACTTGAAAGTAGAAGTAAAACACACACGAGTTTGCTAATTATGCGCAATATCTTCAAGCTGCAGGAACTATCTAAGCCTGTAACTGTAATGTATATTCATAAGTTCGTAATGTCTCAAAAGCAACTTAACGCGTAAGTGTGTGTGTCACCATGGACTGTGATGTCAACACTAATAGAAAACAAGCCAATAACATCAATCATCAGAACTAACAGATCAATCAGCGACATGTTTTGGAAAGAATGTCACAAATTCTGACAGAAGTTTCAATTATGGATCAAATGTTATCAAACATTATATCATTGGGGGGGGTGGGGGGGGGGGGGGGTAAAATGAAGAGTTCGTTGAAGAGATCAGCTCAAACTATTATCTTATTCCAAGAAATAGCCACGGCAATCTCTATTTCATCATTGTTGAAAATGTTTACATGAAACAACAGCTAAATAGGCTGGTGAATGGACGGTCAGAATGGCTACTGATCGAGGGAACATTAAATTAATGAGAGAAAGTCACACATGGATTAACAATTTAGTACCATATTAATTTAATACCATAACCAGTCAGTAATCGCCATACAACCATAACCAGTCAGTAATCATCATACAACATTACCAGTAAGTAATCATCATACAACCATAACCAGTCAGTAATCATCATATAGCCATAACCAGTCAGTAATTATCATACAACCATAACCAGTCAGTAATCATACAACCATAACCAGTCAGTAATCATCATACAACCATAACCAGTCAGTAATCATCATACAACCATAACCAGTCAGTAATCATCATACAGCCATAACCAGTCAGTAATCATACAACCATAAACAGTCAGTAATCATACAACCATAACAAGTCAGTAATCATCATACAGCCATAACCAGTCAGTAATCATCATACAGCCATAACTAGTCAGTAATCATCATACAGCCATAACCAGTCAGTAATCATCATACAGCCATAACCAGTCAGTAATCATCATACAGCCATAACTAGTCAGTAATCATCATACAACCATAATCAGTCAGCAGTCATTATACAACCATAGCCAGTTAGCAATCACTTTACAAGTCTGTAATCACTCCAACATTTAACAATGATTATTACCAATATTGTGATTAACTATGTTGCAATTTCTGTTTTATTATAATCATTGAAACATTATATTTACTTGAATGTGATATTGAAATATTTATTATATTTACTGTTTGTTACACTTCCTGTGTAATATTTTATTTATCGTGAACTTTTCTATATTGTAATACATTTTTTGTGAGAAATTTATGTACATTTGTTTGTAATACTTTCAGTAGATTCTTCATCACACAAAACAAGTCAGTGATCTCACTACCCGAGATGGCCCAATGGTCAAGAGAGCAATTTCTGGGAGAAACAGGAAATGATGATAAACATCTCGTTATGAAACTGTTTCGTTTATTAACTTGTGCAGGTATTAAGATTGTGAGGGATCATAAATGTATTGTTCATTATTATTCAGAACAGAAAAAGAACAGACCAAAGAGATCTGTCAAAGCTAAGGATGAATGTCCAGACAGATCATTACACTTTATTACTGAAGCTTTACAGAATAAAAATGTTGACATTCTAGACATTGCTGCAGCTTATGCTAACAAGAAAGCTAAAGGAAGCAAAACTCCATTACACTTGAGTGCTGATGTTGGGGACACACAACTTGTTGAGATCTTTCTTAAAGCTGGAACTGATGTTAATGCTGAAGACACATCAAGAAGAACTGCACTAGATTATAGTGCTCAGCATGGATATAAAGACATTGTTGAAATCCTTATCAAAGCTGGAGCTTTGTTTGATCATGGAAAGAACCACAAACGTAAAGACACTGCTCTACATTTGAGTGCTGTTAACGGTCATAGAGAAATTGTTGAAATTATTCTTCAAGCTGGAGCTGATGTTAACTCTTCAAACATTCATTTTGAAACACCACTACACTGTAGTGCTACATGTGGTCATAAAGATATTGTTGAAATCCTTCTGAAAGCTGGAGCTGCTGTTGATGTTGAAAATGTTTCCAAACAAACCCCATTGCATGTAAGTGCTGGCAAGGGTTACAAAGAAATTGTTGAAATGCTTCTCAAAGCTGGTGCAACTGTGAATGTACAAGACAATAAAAAAATGACCCCACTGCATGTGAGTGCTGACTGTGGTCATACAGAAATTGTGAATATCCTACTAAAAACTGGAGCTGCTATGGATGTAGAAGACGATCATAAACAGACCCCACTGTTTTGTAGTGCTGCTAAAGGATACAAAGATATCGTTGAAATTCTTCTTAAAGCTGGAGCTGTTGTTGATGTTGAAAATATTTTTAGTCAGACCCCACTAATTTTGAGTGTCTATACAGGACATAGAGACATTGTTGAAATTCTTCTTGAAGCTGGAGCTGTTGTTGATTCTGGAAGACGTAGTGGTTTCACTCCACTACATTACAGTGTTATGTATGGACATAAAGAGATTGCTGAAATCCTTCTGAAAGCTGGTGCTGTTGTTGATTCTGTAAACCATTTTTCACAAACACCATTGCATGTAAGTGCTAGTAATGGGCGTAAAGACATTGTTGAAATTCTTCTCCAAGCGGGTGCAGCGGTTGATATTACAACCAGGGAAAGAAGTACCCCACTCCATTTAAGTGCTGATTGTGGTCATACAGAAATTGTTGACATCCTGTTAAAAGCTGGAGCTGTTGTTAATGTTGAAGACAATAATAGTCAGACCCCACTACATCTGAGTGCTGATAAAGGATATAAAAACATTGTTGAAATTCTTCTCCAAGCGGGGGCAACAGTGGATGTAAAAGACTACAGACAGAGAACCCCACTACATTTGAGCACTGCTAAAGGATATAATGAAATTACTGAAGTTCTTCTTAAAGCTGGAGCAGCAGCTGATGTGGAATACAAACAACAGAAAATTCTACAAGACATGAGTACTGATGCACACAAACAAGATGTTGAAATCCCTTTCAAATTTGAATCTACAGATGATTGTCCAATAAAAAGCACAGGTATTTAACAAATAGTTTCCATTTCTTTAATTTAAGGATTAATAATTCCAGCTGTAATCATATTCTTCATGTTTCTTTTATATTATGTTCTCTCCTCTCACAGATTTCCAGTTAATCTATTTTATTTATTCCTCTCATGGACTAACTCTTATAGCTCTATATATGTTTCTTTTATATTATGTTCTCTCCTCTCACAGATTTCTAGTTAGTCTATTTTATTTATTCCTCTCATGGACTAACTCTTATAGCTCTATATATGTTTCTTTTATATTATGTTCTCTCCTCTCACAGATTTCCAGTTAATCTATTTTATTTATTCCTCTCATGGACTAACTCTTATAGCTCTATATATGTTTCTTTTATATTATGTTCTCTCCTCTCACAAATTTCTAGTTAGTCTATTTTATTTATTCCTCTCATGGACTAACTCTTATAGCTCTATATATGTTTCTTTTACATTATGTTCTCTCCTCTCACAGATTTCCAGTTAATCTATTTTATTTATTCCTCTCATGGACTAACTTTTATAGCTCTATATATGTTTCTTTTACATTATGCTCTCTCCTCTCACAGATTTCCAGTTAATCTATTTTATTTATTCCTCTCATGGACTAACTTTTATAGCTCTATATATGTTTCTTTTACATTATGCTCTCTCCTCTCACAGATTTCCAGTTAGTCTATTTTATTTATTCCTCTCATGGACTAACTCTTATAGCTCTATATATGTTTCTTTTACATTATGTTCTCTCCTCTCACAGATTTCCAGTTAATCTATTTTATTTATTCCTCTCATGGACTAACTTTTATAGCTCTATATATGTTTCTTTTACATTATGCTCTCTCCTCTCACAGATTTCCAGTTAGTCTATTTTATTTATTCCTCTCATGGACTAACTTTTATAGCTCTCTACGCGTTCCCTTAGTTCTTCTATTTTTTTATTGCAACTTTCTTCTCACAGACTTTCATCAAACTTATTCAATTAAGACTTATCAACCAACACAGAACTGGAGTCGTCAGTTGCTGGACACTGCGGGACTTGCTGATGAGGGGATCTGAGCACCTATGGACATGTTCAGAGTGCAATGATGATGACCCGCAAATAACTCAATAACTTATTTAATTTCTCTTCCAACATGCATGGTATTTGATGATGATGATAATTAATGTAAATATTGTTAAAAGTAATTCTGTTCTGCACTAAACTATTTCCAACCAATCTGTAAAGTTAAATCATCATCATCATATGCCATACAGGTTGACGTAGGCAATCATGTCCCTCCACAATCTTCTGTCTACAGTGCATCGTATCAGTTCTGTTGTTGATTGTTTTCCATGCCATGACACCAAGCTATCCAGTATTTTCTCTCTTTGTCATCCGCGATCTCTCTTTCCTATTATTTTGCCAGTTGTAACCAAGTATTCCAACTTTCCTTTTCTCATGATGTGCCCGAAAAATGTTGATTGTTTCTTAATGATGTTCTTTAGGAGCTCCCTTTTTGTGTTGGCCTCTTTGAGAACTTCCTCATTGGTCTTTTTAGCTGTCCAGGGAACTTTCAACATTCTTCTGAGAAATCCCATCTCTGTGGCCTCTAATCGTCTTTTCATCAAAGTTAAATAGGGAAATTAAAAGCAAGGTTTGTTTGTCAGAAATAGTTTAGTAGGAGATAACCGAACACTACCATGGCTTAGATAATAGTTACAGATTAGGAAACTCTCTACTGATTGTTACAAAAGAAGTTACTTTGGTCTTTTTTTATTTTTTAAAATTTTGATATTATAAGAGACAGAAAATTGTAACAAAGAGAATTCTACACCCATTGATATAAAAAGAGGAGTAAGACAGGGATGAATCCTATCACCAAGTTTGTTCAATCTATACACTGAGCAAATCTTTAAAAACATCACAGAGATGCCAGGCCTAGACATTAATGGAAAGATAATCAATAACCTAAAGTATGCTGATGATACTGTACTACTAGTAGAAAATCCTAAAGATCTACAACAATTGCTTAATGAAATAAACATGATAAGCAAAAAATATGGATTAGATATGAATATCAAAAAGACTAAAACTATGATCATAAACAAAAAAAATACTCAAAACCCACAAGTGGATATCAAAATTGAAGGAATAGACCTGGAGACAGTTCAGAACTACAACAACCTTGGACATACTATAACCAGTGATGGAAAATGTACAACTGAAATAAACAAAAGAATAGAAATGGCAAAAAGTAATTTTAATGGCATGAAAAATATACTAACATCAAAACAAATAACACCAGGGCTAAAATTAAGAATAGCAAAATGTTAAATCTTCTCAATATTCCTATATGGTGCAGAAACATGGACATTAGACAAGAAAACAGAACAGAGAATTTAAAGACTTTTAAATGTGGATATATAGAAGAATAGAATTGGGTGGAAAGAAAAGAAAACAAACGATGAAGTCTTAAAACAACTAAAAATGAAAAGAGTAACTACTAAACACAATTCAAACAGACAAATGCGATTTTTTGGGCCATGTTAAAAGACACAACAGCCCACTAAAAGTAATCTTGGAGAAGAAAATACAAGGTAAAAGAGGCAGAGGCAGACCAAGACTATCTATCTATCTTTAGTTCGCCTGAAGTTTTGTCTATATCTGCAATGTCGTTTCCTGTATAAATTTTACTGTCTTTTGTAATTCTTGCAGTGGCCCATATAGTTTTGTCTGTAGTGTTGTATCTATGGGCCAATGGATTTTCCTCAGTCTACTATATTCAGTGCAGTCTTGAAGTATGTGTTCAGCAGTCTGGGGTGCCTGTCCACATGTACAAGTAGTTGATGTGCCGATCTTGAATTTTGTATACATGTGACTATGGAGTCGATTGTGTCCTGTTCTTAGGCGTATAATGATAACTTGTTCATATCTATTCATATTATGAAAGGCATCCTGATTTGGGGCTTGTGGTCCTCTGATTGATTTGATTATCTGTTTCTTATGATGGTATGTAACTGGTGTATCTAGTTGTGTGCCTGTTGAACCTTCCTTTGCCAACTGATCTGCTTTCTCATTTCCTGGTATTCCACAGTGAGACGGGATCCACTGCAGGGCAACCCTGTGGTGCTTGCAGAGTTCAGTCAATAAGGTCTGCAGATGTGGTAATTTTCTGGATTGTAGTGCCTGGAGTACTGATCTTGCATCTGTCAAAAACACTACAGGCTGTGGGCTAAGATTACTGTTCAGCAGTTTTTCTATTGCCAACTTTATTGCTTGTATTTTTGCATCATAATTGTGACAATATTTCCCTGTTGCTATTTTATTCATATCCCTAGTGTTATTTGGGTACTCTATATATGCACCTGCTCCCCCATTCTTTACTGCATTCTGTGCTGATCCATCTGTGTACACACGGATCCATAGGTCTTGTGGGTATTCTTCATCCAGGAAACTGAGAGTTATTGTTTTTCGCTGTAGACTATTTTGTTCCTCTTTGTCAACTATTCCTTTCACTTCTGTCCGTATTTGAACTGATAATCCTGATTCATCTGTCCAGGGAGTCTGTTCTGGTATGGGCAGAAGGGGTTTAACAACTCTTGGCATGTCTGGTGTTTGTCTACTAATACGCTTGGCTTGGTGGATAAAGCTGCTTCTCTTAAGTCGTCCCAATGCAAGATTTTGGAATCTGTCCTTCATTGGATGTCTCGGCATGCATACAAATTTTTCTGCCTGTATCAGCACCTTTGTGTCTCTCCGTTCTCTCAGTGCTGGTATCCTCCACAATTTCTCCATCTCCAATATTGGTGTTGATTTCATTGCTCCTGTGATGACCCTAAGTGCCTGGTTTTGTACTTTATCCAGTTCTTGCAATGTGGTGTTTGATGCTGAGCACCATGCGGATGATCCATATTCTAAATGTGGGCGTATACTCTGTTGGTAAACTTTACTGAGTATTTTCCCACTCGCACCCCATGTGGTTCCACACAACTTTCTTAGAATAGCCAATTTCCTCCTTGCTTTTTGGGTTGCCTTATTTATCTGCTGTTTCCAAGATAGTCTGTTATCAAATGTAACTCCGAGATATGTAGCTTGTATGTCTTCTTTCACAGGCTCATTGTTTATGTAGATGGCTCCTGCTTTTTGTTTTGGGGAGAGTGTGAAAAGTGTAGTACTGCATTTGTCTGTATTGATGCTGATACACCATCTATTTGTCCATGAATTCAGTGCATTCATAGCTCTTTGTAGCAATTTGGAGGCCACTGTTGCATACTCCTCTGTGCACCACATTACCAAGTCATCTGCATACATTGCCACTTTGATGCCATGTGGTAGTTCAGTAACTAGGTCATTGATGTAGATCAGAAAAAGTGTTGGAGATAGTACCCCTCCTTGTGGAACGCCCTGGCGCAATAAGACCTTCTTACTCTTAAGACCATCCAGTTGCACTCTGGCTCTCCTGTTATGCAGGTATGCTTTGACCCATTTGTACATCCTGCCATTTACTCCATAATTTCTCAGTTTCTTCAAAAGCCCTTCCTTCCATACCTTATCAAATGCTTTCTTTAGGTCTATCCATGCTGCTAGTACCAGTTTCTTTTCTTGAAACGCATCTTCAATTTCCTGGGAAAGATAGGTTGCTTGATCTTCGGTAGAGTAACACTGTCTAAAGCCTGCTTGTTGTGGGACAAGGAGATTTTCACTTTCCAGGTACCATTGCAGTCTGAGATTGATTATACGTTCCATTGTTTTACACAAACAGCTTGTAAGGCTGATTGGTCTATAGCTGGATGTCATTGAACCATCTTTTCCTGGCTTTAGTAAAGGTATCATAATTGCTTCTCTCCATGCCTGTGGCACTCTACCTGTGATCCAGCAAATGTTGTAGATCTGCAGTAGTTTTGCTTTAGCTGCAGTTCCCAAGTTCTTAATCATTTCATTGGACACTCCATCATTGCCTGGTGACTTTTTCATTTTTAATTTGGATATTGCCAGCTCTAGCTCTCTTTGTGTAATGGGTGTTTCCATTACTTCATGTGTGGTCTCTTCTTGTCTTGCATTTTGTTGTTTTAAACGGGTCTCTTGTCGTTTTTCTAGGCTAATTTCAATATTATTGTCATTTGCAAAGGAGTCTGCAAAGTAATTTGCTGCATGTTTACCTGTTAGAATGTTTCCATCCTTCTTCAGTGTAATTTTGGTGTTCCTTTCTGTACCCTCATCATTCAGCTGTTTTACAAGCTTCCACACTTTTCTTGTGTCTCGTTCAAGATTCAAGGACTCTGTTTTCTCTTTCCAGCTTCTCCGTCTGGCTTGTAGTTTAGCCCGTTGAAATTTGCCTTTAGCATGCTGGTAGTTGTTGTGGTGTTCTTGGCAAGGGTTATTTTCTGCTTGCTTTCGAGATGTTTCCATGTCATTGTGCAGTTGCTCTAGCTCACTACTCCAGTATGGTTTGTAGTATTTCCGTGCCCCTCTAGGTATTGTTTCACTGGCAGCTTGTATTATTAGTCTACTGAATTCATCAACTATTTTGTTGATGTCTCTATCTGTATTTATATCTTTAGTCAGTACACTGGTGTAGTGTTGATACATTTTCCAGTCTGCCTTTTTGTAATTCCATCTGGAGAGAGTGCTGCTCTCCCTGATGGCCTTATTTTGTACCACTAAAAAGACTGGTCGGTGGTCGCTGCCTCCAAGTTGTTTCCCAACAATTCGTGTGATATTCCAATCCAGGTCTGGTGAATGGAAAGGAAGGTCTGGTGTAGATGTGGTATGCCATGATCTGGAGTAGAATGTTGGTGGATCTGTTGCCTGGTTTAATAGTATAAGCCCATTGTCATCCTGCCAATTTTCAAGCTCTTCACCTCTCTTGTCCATATGTTCATAGCCCCAGCTCTGTGAATGGCTGTTAAAGTCTCCACATACAATTATTCTTTCTTTTAATGTAATTGTGTCTAGTGCTAGTGGGCGGTCACTCGGACAGTAGTAGTTAAGTAGATGGAAGTCTGTATTTCCTGTCCTGAGGTGCAGTATTTGATATTCCGCCCCATCCATATACACTTCAATCTGACATGCATTAATGTTGTTCCTTACAAGAGTCAGTATTCCGCCCTTTTGTCTATTTATTCTGTCAGATCGGTAGCACTGGTATCCCCTAATCTTCAAGGCTATGTCGTTGTTTAGATGGGTTTCCTGCAAACAGCATATGCTTATTTGTTCTTCATGCAGGATATTTTCTAATTCTATCTTTTTACTGTACCCATCTCTTTTGCTGTTGATGCCTTCAGCATTCCAGTGCATTATTTTTAGTGGTCTTATTTTGGATTGGCCAGTAGCTCTATTCTCTCGCCCCCTGACTCCACAGAGCGGTTGAGAAGGACATCCAGTAATAGAGGTTGGGCCCTTTCGAGGCTGAGGACCCGGCGCTGCTCCTGCCTGAGTGCCCATCACAGGGCGAGTGCCATATCGATTTGCGGTTATAGACATACTTCCATTTGCGTTGAGTGCGTGGCATCCTGATTGTTGTGTGCCTTTTGGCTGGTTGCCTCCGACTTCAGCACTTGAACTTGCTAGAGCAGACTGTGGTCTTGCTCGGTTGTAGGAAGGCCTGACCAGTCTTAGTTTTCAGTCCCTGGTGACTGTTAAGCCCCATCCCCACGACAAGGAGCTGGCCTTGATGAGGAGACCAAGACTATAAGCCTATGACAACCTGCACCATCAAAGCAAGAGACAGAGCAGAATGGTGCTCCATGGCAGCCAACCTTCATTGTGGAGATGGCACCCGATGATGATGATTATAAGAGAGGACAGACTTACTTGGATCACAGCTGTCAAATGTAATTCTTTCATTATATTTTTTTTCAATTACTCATAAAAAGCTTAAAATTGCAATGTTTTAGGTCAGATAGTAAGAAAGGAGTGAATCATTTCTTCTGATAATGGAGTAGAAATAGCAAAGGTAACCATTGACATCAAGCTATTAGAATTAATAGAAAAAGAAATTGAGATTCAACTACAGAAAAACTGGTTATAAACAAAAACAAAAGCATCCAACAGATCTTTCAGCACAAGTTATCCAAATGTGAAAAAAAAAAAAAAAGTAAAGAGCCCCCGTCACGCAAAGTGGTATATAGGGAATATGGTGTTAGTGACCATAAATTTTATAGACATGATTTTTGGGGTAATGTGGTCGGTATTACGCCCGTGCCGCTTTACTTTCCCAGAAAAAAAATCCTGTACCTATTTAAGGCTAGATAAACCCGGAAGCCGTCGGTTGGGATCGAACCCTACATCTTGTCCTTTGTAGTCCAGTTCACTAACCACTGAGCTATCGCGGCTCCCGTTGGTAATAAATGTGATTAAAAATAACTATATAGAGTTTTACTGAAGAAAGAAAATTGCTCCACAGCCTCAAACTCAAGAAAGCACACCCCACAGAGCTGCAACAGAAGAGCAAAGCAGCGACAAAAGCCTTACAAGTTCAGGTCAAGAAACTCAAGCACTGTCTCCTAAACTTAAACCTTTGTGGCAGTAGATGGTCTCCATATATTCAAAGTAATTTATGTTCTAATGTTACGTTATGTTATGTTATTCTAAATTACAATCATTATCTCAACATTCCAAACTCATCCATAGGTGCTAATTGTTTACGATGAATGATGATATCGTATGACAGGGAACAGTTGGCTGTGTTCACTTTCTGCGCGGTGTCGCCTTATGTCTGTTGGCGTGTGCTGAAACTGCTATGATGGGGACTACAGCTACCTTTCTTTGTTTGGGAGATGAGTTAGTAATTCGGATGATTCCACTGGCATGGGCGGTTGAGCAATTCTGGATTTTAATTCGTTTGCAGTGATACCGGGGCCTTCCATAACCAAAGAACCATAGGTGCGCTGATTTTCTCATCAAAATGTCCATCAGTACACAGCGACTAATTGTGCCAGTTCAGTGTTGGTTGATAAATCCTCTCCATTCATCCAGAATATCGCTCAGTTAAGGCAACACCAGTCTTCACTCCCAGTTCACACAGCCTAGTTATCCATGTATTTGTACTCCTGTCATTGTCCTATGTTTGACCTACCTCTCATAAATTGTTAATGATATCTTCCTGATCCATTGGCTGTTCATCAGTTGATGTATGTTTTGGAACAGTTACACCATGAAGAGATGCAATCAAGTTTAATTTACAGAGGCTAACTCATCTCATTTCTGTCTCTGCTCTGTCGATTCATCAAAATATCACACGTGAGGAAGGATAGTTTTCTTCGTCTTTCCTTTCAGTTGTTGAGCAGTAATCATCACAGCATGCAGGATTGCGGTTTATTTGAAGGTAAAGTTTTAAATTATCTATCTATCTATCTATTGACCTTACAAGCCGTAACCGGCCCATAGGGCGTAGACCAAGATACTCCTCGTATCTGAATTTTTGTTCTAGCAGTTTTCAATTCTTTTAAAGATATTTTATCAAATCTCGCTATTTGTCTCTGTTCTGTGCAAGCAGCTCTATCTCATTGAGGGAGCCGAATCCTGCTGCTCTTGCCTCTCTCATCAGCAGGATTTGACTCCCTATCTAACTATCCCTCTATCTAACTATCCAATGAGCTTTCAAGCCATGGCTGGCCCATAGGCCATAGACCTAGATACTCTTTCTCTTTTTTAAATTGTCTTTACAAGCAGTCTCAATCCTTGAAAAAAACATTTATCAAATCTCGCCACCTGTCTCTGTTCTGTGAAAGCACTTTATTCAGTGTTAAACCCAAGTTATTGTCAATAACAATGTTAAATATCACTAGAGCCAAATCTATTTAAAGAAATGCATCATGTTTTAAAATTAAACCAAAGAGGAGAAAACATGTACCTTTTTTTATTTCTCTTATTATTTGATGTAATGAATATGATGAGAAACATATATACAGTTTTTTAATATTTAGAAAATGTTGCTTCACAGCCTCAAGCTCATACACACTAGGGAGCTACAACAGAGAAGAACACACAATTTTAAATCATTTACAAGAAGGGTTCACCCAGAGGTAGAAACTTACATCAGGTCAAGACTCTCTTTGACTGTCTAACAACACTCACAATTTCTGACTGTAGACAGACTACACAAACTTTCAAGACTGTAGACAGACTACACAAACCTTGAAGACTGTAGATAGACTACACAAACCTTCAAGACTGAAGGCAGACTATACAAACCTTCAAGACTGTAGACAGGCTACACAAACTTTTCTGACTGTAGATAGACTACACAAACCTTGAAGACTGTAGACAGACTACACACACCTTGAAGACTGTAGATAGACTATACACACCTTGAAGACTGTAGACAGACTACACAAACCTTGAAGACTGTAGACAGACTACACACACCTTGAAGACTGTAGACAGACTACACAAACCTTGAAGACTGTAGATAGACTACACAAACCTTGAAGACTGTAGACAGAATACACACACCTTGAAGACTGTAGACAGACTACACAAACCTTGAAGACTGTAGATAGACTACACAAACCTTGAAGACTGTAGACAGACTACACAAACCTTGAAGACTGTAGACAGACTACACACACCTTGAAGACTGTAGACAGACTACACAAACCTTGAAGACTGTAGACAGACTACACAAACCTTGAAGACTGTAGACAGACTACACACACCTTGAAGACTGTAGACAGACTACACAAACCTTCAAGACTGTAGACAGACTACACAAACCTTGAAGACTGTAGATAGACTACACAAACCTTGAAGACTGTAGACAGAATACACACACCTTGAAGACTGTAGACAGACTACACAAACCTTGAAGACTGTAGATAGACTACACAAACCTTGAAGTCTGTAGACAGACTACACAAACCTTGAAGACTGTAGACAGACTACACAAACCTTGAAGACTGTAGATAGACTACACACACCTTGAAGACTGTAGACAGACTACACAAACCTTGAAGACTGTAGACAGACTACACAAACCTTCAAGACTGAAGGCAGACTATACAAACCTTCAAGACTGTAGACAGACTACACAAACCTTGAAGACTGTAGATAGACTACACAAACCTTGAAGACTGTAGATAGACTACACAAACCTTGAAGACTGTAGACAGACTACACAAACCTTGAAGACTGTAGACAGACTACACACACCTTGAAGACTGTAGACAGACTACACAAACCTTGAAGACTGTAGACAGACTACACAAACCTTGAAGACTGTAGACAGACTACACAAACCTTGAAGACTGTAGACAGACTACACAAACCTTGAAGACTGTAGACAGACTACACAAACCTTCAAGACTGTAGATAGACTACACAAACCTTGAAGACTGTAGACAGACTACACAAACCTTGCAGACTGAGGTTTAACACAATGTGTTGCAAAATGATGAGCATGGAAAGTATTATTTTCTCATCAGTAATATCTTGCTCAGAATAACATCCCATTAAATTGTAAAAAAATTGTTTGAATGACTTTCATACAAGAAATATTTGTAATGCTGTCCTTACAGTAATAACCTTCATCTGGTACATAGGCATGGAAGTAGGTGATCATGCACTTCATATAATAAAATCATCACCATATGGCATCCTTGCAATAGTTATAGCAGTAAATGTCACACTCAGACTTCCGATCAATATGGCAGATAGGTGGCAGGAACCATAGAGGCTGTGTCTAAAAAGTGTTCCTTGTTGCAGTTTCCTCATATTCCAAGTCAGTGCCAGAGGTACTGAGTTTACTGCTCTGTGCACACAGTGAGGTGTGTTTTTCATCCGGATCATGTTTTGATATTCCCTTAGCTATTGATTAATGATGATATTGTATAACAAAGGACAGTTTGGCTATGTCCACTTTCAATGCCGGCTTTGCCTTATGTCTTCTGGCATGTGCTGTGGCTGCTATGATGGGGTCTGCAGCTGCCTTTCTTTGTTTTGATCCTTCAATGAGATGAGATATTAATTCGAATGATTCCGCTGGCACAGGTGGTTGAGCAATTATGGAATTTGATGACGGGTGCCTCCCAGCACCAGAGCTGGAAGTTGTCAGCGATCCACAGCTGAGGGCTTGCGCCAGGATCGGTGAACCATAACCATCCAGACCCTGCTCCACCTCTCCGTGGTGCCTCTAGAAACAGACTAATCTGCCTAGTCTGGCCAAGCGAGTAGGGATCGAACAGGGAAGACAACCCGGTACTCAAAAATGTCGTGCTGAAGTCGAATGTGTTGGGCCGAAAGGCGCAAATATAACAGTGTTACACTGCAAACCACAACACAACGCAGACACGCCTACTTAACATCCTTTTAAGGGCGGATGATGACGAGGTACACTCCTTAAGTCATCGGGCGAACGCAAGCAAGCATGGATTTTGTTTTGCTTGCAGTGATAACAGGGCCTTCGACTAACTACAACTATGTCTTACTTCAATAATATAATTAATATACAGAAAAGTATAGACTTGTGAACAAAACAAAGACTTGTAGTGAATCAGACTTTGAGAGTTATGATTTCTGCATATGTGCTATCTTCATCCTGAGAGGAAAAAAATGTTGCATCATGAAATACAAAGGAAATCAATAAAATATCATCTTTAAATGTCATCTTTCTCAAAATAATAATAGTAGATGAGTTTGTTTAGATTTGTCTTTTTATTTCATTTTTTTTTTCATTTCACTTAAATTGCCTTGTATATTGAATGTGTTTAATTAATTTATAGTTTGAGAAGATAGTCTTAACATTCTTGAACAAATGTATATAAGGACAGTGAAAGGATAACAATTGGTTGAGAGATATTACTGGCAGTCTAGGACAACAATTGGTTGAAGGATATTACTGGACAGTCTAGGACAACAATTGGTTGAGAGATATTACTGGACAGTCTAGGACAACAATTGGTTGAGAGATATTACTAGACAGTCTAGGACAACAATTGGTTGAAGGATATTACTGGACAGTCTAGGACAACAATTGGTTGAGAGATATTACTGGACAGTCTAGGACAACAATTGGTTGAAGGATATTACCAGACAGTCTAGGACAACAATTGGTTGAAGGATATTACTGGACAGTCTAGGACAACAATTGGTTGAAGGATATTACCAGACAGTCTAGGACAACAATTGGTTGAAGGATATTACTGGACAGTCTAGGACAACAATTGGTTGAGAGATATTACTGGACAGTCTAGGACAACAATTGGTTGAGAGATATTACTGGACAGTCTAAGACAACAATTGGTTGAGAGATATTACTGGACAGTCTAGGACAACAATTGGTTGAGAGATATTACTGGACAGTCTAGGACAACAATTGGTTGAGAGATATTACTGGACAGTCTAGGACAACAATTGGTTGAAGGATATTACTGGACAGTCTAGGACAACAATTGGTTGAGAAATATTACTAGACAGTCTAGGACAACAATTGGTTGAGAGATATTACTGGACAGTCTAGGACAACAATTGGTTGAGAAATATTACTAGACAGTCTAGGACAACAATTGGTTGAAGGATATTACTGGACAGTCTAAGACAACAATTGGTTGAGAGATATTACTGGACAGTCTTAAACAACAATTGGTTGAGAAATATTACTGGACAGTCTAGGACAACAATTGGTTGAGAGATATTACTGGACAGTCTAGGACAACAATTGGTTGAAGGATATTACTGGACAGTCTAGGACAACAATTGGTTGAGAAATATTACTAGACAGTCTAGGACAACAATTGGTTGAGAAATATTACTAGACAGTCTAGGACAACAATTGGTTGAAGGATATTACTGGACAGTCTAGGACAACAATTGGTTGAGAGATATTACTGGACAGTCTAGGACAACAATTGGTTGAGAGATATTACCAGACAGTCTAGGACAACAATTGGTTGAGAGATATTACTGGACAGTCTAAGACAACAATTGGTTGAGAGATATTATTGGACAGTCTAGGACAACAATTGGTTGAGAGATATTACTGGACAGTCTAGGACAACAATTGGTTGAGAGATATTACTGGACAGTCTAGGACAACAATTGGTTGAAGGATATTACTGGACAGTCTAGGACAACAATTGGTTGAGAAATATTACTGGACAGTCTAGGACAACAATTGGTTGAGAGATATTACTGGACAGTCTAGGACAACAATTGGTTGAGAAATATTACTAGACAGTCTAGGACAACAATTGGTTGAAGGATATTACTGGACAGTCTAAGACAACAATTGGTTGAGAGATATTACTGGACAGTCTAGGACAACAATTGGTTGAGAAATATTACTGGACAGTCTAGGACAACAATTGGTTGAGAGATATTACTGGACAGTCTAGGACAACAATTGGTTGAAGGATATTACTGGACAGTCTAGGACAACAATTGGTTGAGAAATATTACTAGACAGTCTAGGACAACAATTGGTTGAGAAATATTACTAGACAGTCTAGGACAACAATTGGTTGAGAAATATTACTAGACAGTCTAGGACAACATTGGTTGAGAGATATTACTGGACAGTCTAGGACAACAATTGGTTGAGAGATATTACTGGACAGTCTAGGACAACAATTGGTTGAAGGATATTACTGGACAGTCTAGGACAACAATTGGTTGAGAGATATTACTGGACAGTCTAGGACAACAATTGGTTGAAGGATATTACTGGACAGTCTAGGACAACAATTGGTTGAGAAATATTACTAGACAGTCTAGGACAACAATTGGTTGAGAAATATTACTAGACAGTCTAGGACAACAATTGGTTGAGAAATATTACTAGACAGTCTAGGACAACAATTGGTTGAGAGATATTACTGGACAGTCTAGGACAACAATTGGTTGAGAAATATTACTAGACAGTCTAAGACAACAATTGGTTGAGAGATATTACTGGACAGTCTAGGACAACAATTGGTTGAGAGATATTACTGGACAGTCTAGGACAACAATTGGTTGAGAAATATTACTAGACAGTCTAAGACAACAATTGGTTGAGAAATATTACTGGACAGTCTAAGACAACAATTGGTTGAGAAATATTACTGGACAGTCTAGGACAACAATTGGTTGAGAGATATTACTAGACAGTCTAGGACAACAATTGGTTGAGAAATATTACTAGACAGTCTAAGACAACAATTGGTTGAGAAATATTACTGGACAGTCTAGGACAACAATTGGTTGAGAAATATTACTGGACAGTCTAGGACAATGAGATAAAAGGTCGGACAAAAGAAAATGAGATGAGCATACACTGGGCAATTTAAGACATTTATATATCAAGACAGGCAAAATCAAATCAGTTTGAGAAGATTCAGGACAGACTAGGATAGGTTTATATATGGACAGACAAAGGACAGCAGATACACACATTTAGTACAGACAAAGATAAGTAAATATATGGACAGACAAAGGACAGCAGATACACACATTTAGTACAGACAAAGATAAGTAAATATATGGACAGACAAAGGACAGCAGATACACACATTTAGTACAGACAAAGATAAGTAAATATATGGACAGACAAAGGACAGCAGATACACACATTTAGGACAGACAAAGATAAGTAAATATATGGACAGACAAAGGACAGCAGATACACACATTTAGGACAGACAAAGATAAGTAAATATATGGACAGACAAATGACAGCAGATACACACATTTAGGACAGACAAAGATAAGTAAATATATAGACAGACAAATGACAGCAGATACACACATTCAGTACAGAAAAGGATGATGGTATAGGACCATAGAATAATGTATACAGAAAAATCTAGACAATACACACTTGTAATGTTCTATCTATCCATTGACCTTTCGAGCTGTAACTGGACCAAAGGGCATAGACCAAGATACTCCTTCTCTTATCTAAATTTTTATTCTAGCAGTTTTCAATCCTTGTAAAGATCCTTTATCAGATCTCGCCATTTGTCTCTGTTCTGTGCAAGCATCTCTATCTCATTGAGGGAGCTGATTTCTGCTGTCTTTGCCTCTCTGATCAATGTTCATCTCAGTGTCTCTCTGGGTCAACCTCTTTTCCTCTTACCTGTTGTTTCCCACATGAGGGCTTGCTTTGTTGTTCAGTTATTATAATATTATACTTGTAATATTAAAGAAGATTAACTAATGGTTCTGTGTTGATTAGGCAGCATTAGAAGCTGTGAGCAGTGGATTTATGAAACAAATACCTCAAATAAACACAACTCGTTATGATTATGTTGATTTATATAAATGTGGTATATTGATGTGTATAATAATTTTTTTATTGACTTCGTGGCTGAAATGTTTATTTTTATCTTAACTTTTAAAATTCGTTTACGAATAGTTTTTATATTTATTTCAATGTTGATGGTGTTGTGTATACAATTAAATATACTGATTTGTGCTTTACTGCATTGAATTATGTAAATATTAAATATTAAGGCTATTAACATTATTACTGCATATGGTTGATGCAGAAACATGGACATTAGAGAAGAAAACAGAACATAGAATTGAAGCGTTTAAAATGTGGATTTATAGAAGAATAGGTAGAATTGGATGGAAACAAAAGATAACAAACGATGAAGTTTTAAAACAACTGAAAATAAAAAGAGAACTACTTAATACAATTAAGACAAGACAAATGAAATTTTTGGGGCATGTTAAAAGACACAACAGCCTACTAAAAGTAATATTGGAAGGAAAAATACAAGGTAAAAGAGGCAGAGGCAGACCAAGACTAACATGGACGAGTAACATCAAAAGATGGTCAAGTCAACCTATGAGAGCCTGCACCATCAAAGCAAGAAACAGAGTAGAATGGTGATCCATGGTAGCCAACCTTCGTTGCGGAGAAGGCACACAATGATGATGATGATGACTGCATATGGGGAATCTAGTTAAAGTGATTACAAATTGTGAAATATTGATCTTCATAAAGTCAGCTAAAGTAGTGGTGAACTGTTAGTTTGGAAGTCAGTCGGTTAACCAGTCCAGGTGCTCTAATCAACCGTCACAGTGACATGAAAGTAACAAAAACTAAAATACAAGGTGTCAAATATGTAAGAATGAGTGCAGTACATGACCTCAAATATGTAAGAATGAGTGCAGTACGTGACCTCAAATATGTAAGAATGAGTGCAGTACATGGCCTCAAATGTGTAAGAATGAGTGGAGTTCATGGCCTCAAATATGTAAGAATGAGTGCAGTACATGACCTCAAATATGTAAGAATGAGCTCAGAACATGACCTCAAATATGTAAGAATGAGTGCAGTACATGATCTCAAATATGTAAGAATGAGTGCAGTACATGACCTCAAATATGTAAGAATGAGTGCAGTACATGACTCAAATATGTAAGAATGAGTGCAGTACATGACTCAAATATGTAAGAATGAGTGCAGTACATGACTCAAATATGTAAGAATGAGTGCAGTACATGACCTCAAATATGTAAGAATGAGTGCAGTACATGACTCAAATATGTAAGAATGAGTGCAGTACATGACTCAAATATGTAAGAATGAGTGCAGTACATGACTCAAATATGTAAGAATGAGTGCAGTACATGACCTCAAATATGTAAGAATGAGCTCAGAACATGACCTCAAATATGTAACAGTGAGTGCAGTACATGACCTCAAATATGTAAGAATGAGTGCAGTATATGACCTTAAATATGTAAGAATGAGCGCAGTACATGACCACAAATATGTAAGAATGAGCTCAGAACATGACATCAAATATGTAACAGTGAGTGCAGTACATGACCTCAAATATGTAACAGTGAGTGCAGTACATGACCTCAAATATGTAACAGTGAGTGCAGTACATGACCTCAAATATGTAACAGTGAGTGCAGTGCATGACCTCAAATATGTAACAGTGAGTGCAGTACATGACCTCAAATATGTAAGAATGAGTGCTGTACATGACCTCAAATATGTAAGAATGAGTGCTGTACATGACCTCAAATATGTAACAGTGAGCTCAGTACATGACCTCAAATATGTAACAGTGAGTGCAGTACATGACCTCAAATATGTAACAGTGAGTGCAGTACATGACCTCAAATATGTAACAGTGAGTGCAGTGCATGACCTCAAATATGTAACAGTGAGTGCAGTACATGACCTCAAATATGTAAGAATGAGTGCTGTACATGACCTCAAATATGTAAGAATGAGTGCTGTACATGACCTCAAATATGTAACAGTGAGCTCAGTACATGACCTCAAATATGTAACAATGAGCTCAGTACATGACCTCAAATATGTAACAATGAGCTCAGTACATGACCTCAAATATGTAACAATGAGTGCATGAAACAAAATGTCAACTAGGAATTTGCAACAAGTACATAATGCCAAAAGATGGCAACAACAATTGGTACATGATGCAAGGATGGAATCAACTAAAAGTATCATTAATTACAAACTGGGTGCATTTTATTGTTTAAAAAATATGATTTCTTCTTTATTCCTTCTTCATTTGCTTTACAGCGTCGAGGGGAGATATAAATTGCGGTCTTTTGCTCTTCTGTTCGCCTCTGCTGCTAGTATGTTTTCTAGTGCTTCTAATATTCCATCGATCTATCATTTTCGTGGTCGACCCTTGGGTATAGTGTTCTCGCAACGTGTATTGAGGGCTTGTGTTGTGTTTCGCTAGTTTTGTCTTATCACTTGGCCAAACCATTTTATTTGTTGTTTCTTTATATATGCTATGGCAAGGGTTCTTCCTTCTATTTTTTCTCAGTTCTTCATTTCTGATCTTACCTCTCAGACTGTTTCCTTTCATTTGTCTAACACACTTCATCTCAGTAGATTTTATTTTTCTTATTGTTCTTGTATCTAGGGTCCAGAGCTGGCATTGGTAGCATATCATATGAAATGATTTATAAATTCAGATGATTTACGTTAATGTCGGTAGTAAATCTGCTAAGCTTTCTTCAAGGATGAATTTCAGCAAAAACCAGCGCGATTTACAAAAAAATGAACGCAATTGTGTAAATTCCTGATCCAAAAAAGACCAATAGTCCAGGGCAGTAGATCTACACAAATCTGACAAGTGTTGAGACCTCTGTGTATTATAGTAAACCACAAACAAAATGGTAGAACCATGAAAGTTCCTGAAGGTTAGATATATATATATATATACTCATATATATTATATGCAGTCATGCGAAACGTTTATTACCGATATTAAATCAACGTAGTAGATCACTAGACTTTTTCTATTCTTTGTAACTATATATATATATATATATATATATATATATATATATTAAACATTACAGAGCCCCCGTCACGCTAAGTGGCGTATAGGGAATATGGTGTTCTATCTATCTATCTATTGACCTTTCGAGCCGTAACCGGCCCATAGGGCGTAGACCAAGATACACCTTCTCCTATATGAATTTTTGTTCTAGCAGTTTTCTTTTAAAGATATTTTATCAAATCTCGCCATCTGTCTCTGTTCTGTGCAAGCAGTTCTATCTCATTGAGGGAGCCGATTCCTGCTGCTCTTGCCTCTCTCATCAATATTCTTCTCAGTGTCTCCCTGGGTCTTCCTCTTTTTCTTTTACCTGTTGTTTCCCATATGAGGGCTTGCTTTGCTATTCGATTATTATCTCTTCTCATCACATGTCCAACGTATGACCATCGTCTTTTCTTTATTACTGAAGATATTAGTGGTTGATTGGCGATTTCTCTAATTTCCTCGTTTGTTTTGAATTCGTTCCATTCTATACCAAGTATTTTCCTTAGACATTTATTTTCGAATGCGTTCAACTTTGTTTCTATATCTCTTGTTGTTTTCCAGCTTTCACACGCATACGTAAGGGTTGATAGTACATTTGATTTGAATAGCCTAAGTTTTGTGTTTGTGCTAATGAGTTTTGATTTCCACAACTTTTCAAGGCTTCTGAAAGACATTGCTGCTTTAGCCAGTCTGATTCTAATTTCTTTGCTCGTATCCCCTTCTCGATCAATGTGACTTCCAAGATAGATGAAGTGATCGATCTCTTCTACTGGTTTGTTTTCCATGTATATTTTGTCACTTGTTGGAATTAAACTTTTCATGACTTTAGTCTTTTCATGATTGACCTCAAGCCCAATTTTGCTGGCTATTGATGATAGTTCATTTGTGTTTTCCTGCATCGTTTTTATCTGATTGCTGATGAGAACTATGTCATCAGCAAAGTCCAGGTCCTCCAAATGGTCTCCTTGTATCCATTCGATGCCTTTATTACCAGTGCAGCATTTCTTCATTATGAAGTCCATAACAATTCCAAATAACAAGGGCGATAAAATACATCCTTGTTTAACCCCAGTTTCTATTGGGAAACATTCGCTCAGTCCTTCCTCTGTTCGAACTGCACATGTGTAACCATCATACATGTCTTTGATAATATTTATGATTTTTGATGGTAAGCCATATTGCTTCAGAATTTTCCACAAAGAATCTCTATGAATACTATCAAATGCTTTTTTGAAGTCGATGAAGTTAAGTACAAAAGGTTTTTGCTTTTCAATGTGTTCCTCCAATATAAGTCGTAGAGTGAAAATGTGGTCAAGACAGCTTCTCCCTTTTCTAAACCCAGCCTGTTCTTCACGCATTACTGTATCTATTGAATCCTTTATTCTATTTAGGATGATTTTACAGAATAATTTTGAGGCAACTGACAAAAGTGTCACGCCTCTCCAATTGTTACAATCTCTAAGATTGCCCTTTTTTGGGATCTTAACAATGATTCCTTTTTTCCATTTATGAGGCGTCTTCTCTGTTTTCCAAATGATGTTGAACTATGGTGTTAGTGACCATCAATTTTACAGACTTTAGAACATGATTTTTGGAGTAATGTGGTCGGTAGTACGCCCGTGCCCTTTACTTCCCAGAAAAAATCCGGTACTTAAGGCTGGGTGAACCCGGAAGCCGTCGACAGGGATCGAAACCTATATATATATATATATATATATATATATATATATATATATATATATATATACAAATGTTTGTGAATGTGGTCTTTTTTCTTTTTCTCTCTATGTCGACATTAAATGAAATAGACTCAAGATGCAACAAAGCTTGTCCAATCATTGGACAGCTATCACCACTATTGTCCAACAGGGAAATAACTCTAGTGGCAAAACGGGAACTTAACAATACAATCTTCATCCCAACGTTGTGCTACCAATGCCAGTCGTGGACCCAGTATGCAAGAACAATAAGAAAATAACCTCTGCTGAGTTGAAGTGTGTTAGACGAATGACAGGAAACAGTCTGAGAGATAAGATCAGAAATGAAAAACTGAGAAAAAAGCTGGGGATAACCCTGCCATATAATGTATAAAGAAACAACAGATAAAATAGTTTGGCCACGTAACAAGGCAGAAAGATCAAAACACAACACAACGAGCCTTCAATAAACGTTGTGAGAACACCAGACCCAAGCGTCGACCACGAAAAAGATGGATTGGCGGAATATTAGATGCACTAGGAAACATAACTTGCAGCAGAGGCGAACAGAAGAGCAAATACCGCAAATTATGTCTCCGAATCAATTCAGAGGAAGAGGTATGTTTACAGCACTCGGAAAAAATGACAAATAATCAACAACAGAAAAAAATATGGACCAAGGCAGGATCGAACCCGTACTCAGTGGCACAGCGCCTTGCCACGAAAAGCCAAACGCTAGGGAACACTGCCACTCAGCTAACTAAAAAATTAGCTTCGTAGGCAAGGTCCTTTCGCGAAGGCTTTCCCATGACTATAGCATAAGGCTACGATCACAGCTTGGAAATATTATTCCTGTTAAGACAAGTATCTCCCGGATAGGGTAGGGCTGAATACTTGCGTTGCAGACAAACATTTAGGACGACTCGACGCTGAAAGGCAAATGATGAAGGAAAGAAGAAGAGGGAGAAGAAGAAAACATTAACAGTGAATGACAGCAATGTAAGAAGATTATTGTTATTCTGATGTTATTGAATGAAAAACGCCGATAAGGAATATGATGTGTATTGATAACACTACAGCTTTTGAGTAACTGAACTTTGGTGATGTGGATCTTCGCGGATTTTGACTTTGATAATATTGAACTTCGCGGATTGTGACTTTGATAATTAATAAACCTCCCCCCGGATGTGGACGTTGATATTAATAACGTGCTTGTGACTGTCAGACAACTTCCTGTGTATTAGAGTAAGTCCATCATTTTTTTTTTTATTTTGTCAAGTAAATCGTAATTACTGACTTCGTGTCTCTGTTTCGCAATTGGTAATTATCATGTTAATTTATAAATGTGGTTTTACAGAAGAATGTTGAGAATACCATGGACAGCTAAAAGGAGTAATGAAAACGTACTGAAAGAGGCCTAAGCAAAAAGAGAGCTAATTTCCAATATTAAGAAGAGACAAACGTCATTTTTTGGCCATGTAATGGGAAGAGAACAACTGGAATATATTGTAACAACTGGGAAAATTGATGGACGAAGAGATAGAGGGAAACAAAGAGAAAAGATACCAGACAGCTTAAGAGAATGGATTGGCAGAAGGTCAACAAAGGAAATGATAAATAACTGTTGAGATCGAGAGTTGTGGAGAGACATGATCACCTACGCCAGCATCATAAGTATATATGTGTGGAGACGGTGGGTGCATGATGTTAAAAGAGAAGCTGGGAATGACTGCTGCAGATGCTGGCCATATCACACGGAACATAGAAAGCTTCTGAGTAGCTGTCACAGTAGCGATAATTCTACAGCGATATGATAAATAAAGATGACGATGTAAATGGTGAAATGTTTGTAAGCAATAAAACAAATAGATTACTATATAACCGTGAGCACTCAGCATTCACAACGCAAACATGACCACTCAGCAATCACCATACAATCATGGCAACTCAGCAATCACTATACACACAAGACCACTCAGCAATCACCACACAAGCATGACCATTCAGCAATCACCATACAACCATGATTAGTCAGCAATCACCATACAACCATGACTACTCAGCAATCACCATACAACCATGACCACTCAGCAATCACCATACAACAATGACCACTCAGCAATCACCATACAAACAATGACCACTCAGCAATCACCATACAACCAATGCAACTCAGCAATCACCACACAAGCATAACCATTCAGCAATCACCATACAACCATACCACTGAGCAATCACCATACAACCATGAACACTCAGCAATCACCATACAATCATGATCACTCAGCAATCACCATACAATCATGATCACTCAGCAATCACCATACAACCATTACCACTCAGCACTCACCATACAACCATGACCACTCAGCAATCACCACACAACAATGACTAGCCAGCAATCACCATACAACCATGACTAGCCAGCAATCACCATACAACCATGACTAGTCAGAAATCACCATACAACCATGACTAGTCAGAAATCACCATACAACCATGACCACTCAGCAATCACCACACAACCATGACTAGCCAGCAATCACCACACAACCATGACTAGCCAGCAATCACCATACAACCATGACTAGTCAGAAATCACCATACAACCATGACCACTCAGCAATCACCACACAAGCATAACCATTCAGCAATCACCATACAACCATGACCACTCAGCAATCACCTTACAACCATGACCACTCAGCAATCACCATACAACCATGGCTAGTCAGCAATCACCATACAACCATGACTAGTCAACAATCACTATACAACCATGACTAGTCAGCAATCACCATACAACCATGACTAGTCAGCAATCACCATACAACCATGGCTAGTCAGCAATCACCATACAACCATGACTAATCAGCAATCACTATACAACCATGACTAGTCAGCAATCACCATACAACCATGACCACTCAGTAATCACCACACAAGCATAACCATTCAGCAATCACCATACAACCATGACCATTCAGCAATCACCATACAACCATGACCATTCAGCAATCACCATACAACTATGACCACTCAGCAATCACCATACAACCATTGAGTTCCAGGGGTGGTTGCCGTAGAGAGAAATCATAGATAATATGAATTTGTTTTGTTGTGAGACTTGCACTATTGTGATACTTGCTCTATTGTGATACTTGCTCTATTGTGATACTTGCTCTATTGTGATACTTGCTCTATTGTGATACTTGCTCTATTGTGATACTTGCACTATTGTGATACTTACTCTATTGTGATACTTGCTCTATTGTGATACTTGCTCTATTGTGATACTTGCTCTATTGTGATACTTGCTCTATTATGATACTTTATAATGTGATACATTATTGTTAGAAATTGATGATAGCTTGTTTCTGTTATCTTTAATAGATCCTGCATCAACAAAACAGGTCAATGATATCATTCTCAAAGATGAACCCCTGGTTTAGACAACAATTTCTGGAAGGTTCTGGGAATGACGATAAACATCTCGTCATGAAATTGTTTCGTTTATTAACGTGTGCAGGCATTGAGATTTTGGAGGATCATAAATATGTTGTTCGTTATTGCATGGAACAGAAAAAGAACAGACCAAAGAGATCTGCCAAAGCTAAAGATGATTGTCAGGACAGATCATTACACTTCATTACTGAGGCTTTACAGAATAAACATGTTGACATTCTAGACATTGCTGCAGGTTATGCTAACAAGACAACCAGAGAAAACAAAACTCCATTACACCTGAGTGCTGATGTTGGGGACACACAACTTGTTGAGATCTTTCTTAAAGTTGGAACTGATGTTCATGCTGAAGACACATCAAGAAGAACTGCACTAGATTATAGTGTCGGGCATGGATATAAAGACATTGTTGAAATCCTTATCAAAGCTGGAGCTTTGCTTGAATATCGAAACAATAACAGTTGTAAACAAACCACACTACATTTGAGTGCTGGTTACGGATATAAAAACTTTGTTGAAATTCCTTTCCAGACTGGAGCTACTTTTAATTTGGAAAATTATCAAAATAAAACTCCATTACATTGTAGTGCTTTCTATGGACATAAAGACATTGTTGAAATACTTCTCAATTCTGGAGCTCATGTTGATGTTGAAGATGATTCCAAACAGACGCCACTGCATGTAAGTGCTGATAAGGGATACAAAGAAATTGTTGAGATTCTTCTTAATGCTGGGGCAACTGTGGATGTAAAAGATTATAGAGAGAGTACCCCACTGCATTTGAGTGCTGATTGTGGTCATACAGAAATTGTGGATACCCTTCTAAAAGCTGGAGCAGCTATTGATGTTGAAAACAATTCTAAACAGACACCATTACATTTGAGTGCTGGTAAAGGATACAAAGACATCGTTAAAATTCTTATCAAAGCTGGAGCTGCTGTTGATGCTGAAAGCATTTGTAAACAAACCCCACTGGATGTCAGCGCTGGTAACGGGCACACAGAAATTGTAGAAATTCTTCTCCAAGCTGGTGCGATTGTTAATTCTGGAAAATATAATAGTTACACAGCACTACATCACTACATCACAGTGCTATGTACGGACATAAAGACATTGTTGAAATCCTTCTGAAGGCTGGAGCTATTGTCGATGCTGAAGACGTGTTTAAACAAACTCCACTGCATTTAAGTGCTGGTAATGGGCACACAGAAATTGTTGAAATCCTTCTCGAAGCTGGAGCAACGGTGAATGTAAAAGATAATATGATGAATACCCCACTGCATCTAGGTACTGATAGTGGTCATACACACATTGTCGATGTCTTAGTAAAAGCTGGAGCTGATGTTAATGTTGAAGATTTTTGTAAACAGACCCCGCTACATTTGAGTGCTGCTAAAGGATACAAAGAAATTGTTGAAATTCTCCTCAAAGCTGGAGCTGCTGTTAATGTTGAAAACACTTTTAAACAATCGCCAATGTTTATGAGTGTAAGCAAAGGATATAGAGAAATTGTTGACATACTTCTCAACGCTGGAGCAGCTGCTTATATTGAGGACAATAAACAGAAAACTTCTCGAGATTTGAGAACCGAGTATTCCCATATACAAATTGAGGAAATCCCTGCCATAGCTGGACCTTCAGACGAATGTCATGTGAGAAGTACAGGTATTCAACACATACGTTCAATTTGTTTATGGACTAACCTTTCCAGTTATAATCATGTTCTTCGTGCACTTTCTTTAACTTGGGGGCCTCATTAGCCTAGTTGGGGAAACCACCCATCTGGACTACCGAAGTTCAGACAACCCGTGTTCGATTCCCGCTGGGAGCAGTGGTTGTTCTCGTGGTTGGAAAAAATAAATACCCCCCCCCCTCCCCCGGTCGACCCAGCCGTTGGCAGAAATGGGTACCAGGGTATTACCCTGGGAAGGTGAGGAATGTCGCTTGGCATCGTGAGTTTCGATGCTTGAGGCGACACTATCCAGAAATCTCCCAACATTTCTGGATAGGCGGCCGAGCATATGTGGGTGGAAACTCGCGTGCTAAGACGCCGGTTCAAGTCTCTTACTTTACCTTGACCTTTACCTTTCTTTACCTTTGTCTAACTCTTCTCTCGCCGATTTCCTGTTAATCTTTTGTATCTGTTCCTGTCTTGAACTAACCTTTGTGGCTCTGTTCATGTTCATCTTGTCAAATGGATCCGGCGGACATCATCAATGCCCTCCGAGATATGGGAAGGGCACATAATTTCGACAACCATGAGTCCATGGCACTCCTTCGGATGAAAGAGATAGGAGTTAAGATGGGCACAGCCATAAATGAGAAACTTAGTGGGCGTGTAAGAAGACTAATCAACCAACATAGAACTGGAGTCGTCAGTCGCTGGACACTGCAGGACTTGCTGAGGAGGGGATCTGAGCACCTATTGACATGCTCAGCGTGCAATGATGATGAAACGCTAATAACTTATTTTGTCCTTATTGTTTATTCTATCTCCACTCAGGTTTTCAACAAACCTCTCAAAGTGTTCCTGTCCCAGACCAACATAAGTAACTCAATCGTGTTTCCCCTGCCATCTATTCCCATCTCTTTGATCCCAGTCTTTACTGTCATCATATGTTTCTGTCCATCGTTAATGTTATGGTTCTTTTTTTTACATCCGTTTGCACAATTAATTTAAATATTTATTCGGATGATTCTAGATCTCACTTATGTTTTCTATAAATGTAAATATTTAGAATTAACTGAAATCTCACTTAATGGAAATCCAAAATGACTGATTAGAAATGTGTACACTCAAGCAATAATTTTATTGTAAATTGGGATCTCTCACTGTAATTTAACACTGAAATGTAGCATGGTCAATAGTTGTTGACTTGGAGTTTCACTACAATAGTATTTGTGATCAGAGATGCACGATAATTGCATGGACAAGAGGTATATTTTAAATGCCTGTGTTAGTCACCTCTAGTGACTCGGCAGATGGTGCTCGTAAACCTGGGAGGGCCGACCATCTAAGTGCAGAATCCCCTACAGAAAAGATCATCTGCTGCCTTGCAGGAAGATTGGGGACAATCAAAGGCTAAGGATAGCAAACCTGAATAAAATGCTGGCTGAAATCAGATACACTGGGCCACTGGCGCAGAACACAGTGCAACGTTTTAACGGGTGTTCGGTCAGAGTGGATCTGGCAGACTCTAATTGTGATGTTCTTTCTGTGGGGGCGACCAACACACTTAACTGACAGCTGACTTCATGTGAGAGTCTGGAATCCTACTCTGATTGAGTCCTGATCGCAGAGAAAGAGAGAGGGGGGGGGGGGAGAATGATTCCACTGGCACGGGTGGTTGAGCAATTTTGGATTTTAATTCGTTTGCAGTGATACCGGGGCCTTCCGTAACCACAACCATAACCAGAACCATAATTTAAATGTTACTTAAAGTTGAATTGTCTTGTTCTAAATTACTTCCATCTAATTTGTACAGCAAAATAGAGAAATTGAAAACGAGACTTGGTTGTCATAAATATTTTAGTGAGAGATGACACCGCCTAGGCTAAGATTTTAGTTATAGATTAGGAAGCTCTATATAGATCACCTCAAAAAGAGTTAATCTTTATTTTAGTTTAAATGAATTTTTGTATTCTAAGAGAGGATAGGCTGACTTGAGTAACAGTTGTCAAATGTAAATCTGTTGTTATATTATTTTTTAATTACTCGTAATAAGTTTAAGCTTGCCATGTATCAGCTCAGATAGTGAGATTAGAGTGAAACAACTCTTCTGATGTTGGTTGTCAGAAATATATTTCAGTTGAAGGTGACAGAACACTGTCTAGCTCTTTCCGTACGAAAGCTGTTAATCAATGCCACGCAAGAGATTCAGAGACAGAATTGTCTGTGGTTTTAAAGAATAAATCTACATATGTATATTTAACTGGAGCCGCGATAGCTCAGTGGTTAGTGAACTGGACTACAAAGGACAAGAGTAGGGTTCGATCCCAACCGACGGCTTCCGGGTTCACCCAACCTTTAATGGGTACCGGATTTTTTTTCTGGGAAAGTAAAGCGGCACGGGCGTAATACTGACCACATTACCCCAAAAATCATGTGCCGAAGGTCTGTAAAATTTATGGTCACTAACACCATATTGGCTAAGACATCCAAACATTTCTATGCCAGCTAAACAACAAATGATAAATAGCATCTTCATACAACCTTTGTGCTATGAAAGTCAAACATGGACCCTTTCTAAATCACATTTAAGAAAGATCAATACATGTGAGATGCGTTGCTTGAGAAAAGTAACAAACAACACAAGAAGAGATAGAATACCAAATGAAACCATAAGAAAAATAGTAGGAACAAAACCCTGCCAAGAATATATAGAACAACAGCAACTTAAATGGTTTGGTCACCTGGTCAGAATAAATCCTCACCAATCACCATCAAGGGCGTTCTTCTCGAGAATGCATGGAAAAGACCAAGAGGAAGGCCCAGAAGAAGATGGATAGATGCAGTGACAGAGACATGTAACAACAAAGGAAAATCGCTAACTCAGACAATTCGAGCAGCTCAAGAACGACAAATGATATAAACTACGACACCTTTTAGGTATCAATGAAAAGAGAAAAGAAGAAGATGGATAGATGCAGTGACAGAGACATGTAACAACAAAGGAAAATCACTAATTCAGACAGTTCGAGCAGCTCAAGAACGACAAATGATATAAACTACGACACCTTTTATGTATCAATGAAAAGAGAAAAGAAGAAGATGGATAGATGCAGTGACAGAGACATGTAACAACAAAGGAAAATCACTAATTCAGACAGTTCGAGCAGCTCAAGAACGACAAATGATATACACCACGACACCTTTTAGGTATCAGTGAAAGAGAAAAGAAGAAGATGGATAGATGCAGTGATAGAGACATGTAACAACAAAGGAAAATCACTAATTCAGACAGTTCGAGCAGCCCAAGAACGACAAATGATATAAACCACGACACCTTTTAGGTATCAGTGAAAGAGAAAAGAAGAAGAAGAAAACCATATTTCCTATATGCCACTGGCGTGACGGAGGTACTTTTTGTATGTATATTTAACTAACATATAAAATATTATATATTATTTTATACATAACTGAACAAGGTATTAGATTTCACCAATACCAAGATGATACAAGACATGTAAAAGAATATGGTTTGATGACGGTTCACACGAATCAAATTGAGAGTGACGCACTATGCAGCGAAACATACGTGGTCGAAATCTACATGGCGCACAGTGCGACGAAACGTATGGAAAGAGCTGGGCTAAGATATTAGTTGTAGATTATAAACTCTCTACATATTATCACAAAAAGAGTTATGGTTATGGAAGGACCCGGTATCGCTGCAAATGAATTAAAGTCCATAATTGCTCAACCGCCCGTGCTAGTGGAATCGTCCGAATTATTATCTCATCTCCCAAACAAAGAAAGGTAGCAGCAGCCCTCATTTTAGCAGTTTCAGCACATGCGAAAAGACATAAGGCGAAACCGCACAGGAAGTGAACACAGCCATCATTTCCCCGTCATACAATATCATCATTCATCGTAATCAATCGGAATATCCAAACATGATCAAAACGGATGAAACGCACAGCTCACGGTGTGCACAGAGCACTTAACTCAATAGCTCCAGAAGTTCCACAAAAGAGTTACTTTTGTCTTCATAAAGTCAGTGTTTTGATCTGAATTAATTGTGACATTCTAAGTGAGAACAGGCCCCCATGGATCACAGCTTTTTTTTAAGCAATTTTTTTTTTATTATTAAGCTTCCAATCTATCAGTCAGATAATGAAATTAGATTGAATCGGTTTGTCTAGTGATGCCACACAGATATAAATGCCAAAGATAATGGCTTCATACTGTTTGAATAAATAGAAAACAGATATTGGGATATGGCTGTGAAACATGGAGAACAACAAAAATGACAATACAGACCTTCATTAATGGATGCTTTCGCAAAATAAAAGGATGGAAATGGCAGGACAAAATCACTAACATAGAATTATGGAAATTTACGAGTCAAATACCTGTGGATAAAGAGATACAGCGAAGACCATGGCACTGGATAGGATACACATTGCGGAAGCCACTGAGAGTATAACACAACAGGCCCTTTTTGGAATCCCCAAGGAAAAAGATAATCAGGGACACAACGATATTCTTTGAGTAAACAGATGGAAGCAGAGATTTAAATGATGGTGAAGACATGGAATGATCTTAAAAGAATGGCAAGAAACAAAACGACTTGGAAAGTGTTTGTTGAAGACCTATGCTCCACATGGAGCTGAAAGGTAGAAGAAAAAGATGGAATTGATATTCAAGTACAGAAACCGTGGCTGGAGTCAACAACAAACCAGCCGTATGATATTCCTGCTGAAATAATTTAAATGCAGGTATACTTTTACATGAAAAAATAATACATTTGTATGTCAGATTAAGCCAAGTGAGTTGAATGTGTTATCTCAAATAAAGAGTAATGTAATGGCATCAAGATGCATAGAGACGTGAAGCTGCTGTAAAGCTGATGATGATAATGAAAAAGTGTTTTAAAAAAAGTGGTATGGTGACAGATTTACGTAGGTGAGAAACAAATCAAAAGTGAACGTTTCAGCCTAAAGGGCCTTCAGCTGGAACAACAAACAACAACATATTTATATGTATAAGTCACTTCCGTGTGGCCCGGAGCTTGGTCAGGCATCGACTGGATTGAAATGAATAAGGTCGGCCAACCGGGCGGTACTTAGGTGTGAAATACAATAAAAAGGGAAGGGTTCCTAAAATATGTGGAGGTGGGTACACAGATATGTGGGAATATAGAATTACATATGGAGATGTTGCCCATGACATCGATGTTCCACACACTGCGAGCATATCATGCCAGAGATGCATAACCAACAGACTAAAAAATAATATCCATTAAACAAGCATAAGACAGGAAACAGATTAGTTATCTACGCAAGTGGATAGGAAGGTGAAGATGTCTAGCTGGATTTGAAAATGTGCACCCTTATTGATGTCCATTAATGTTTTAGATAATATTTAGACAAATATTTTTTAGAGTTTTACTGAATTTAGAATTGCTTCACAGTCTCAAACTCAAGATGGCGCACTTCACGTGACCGTTTCAGGAAAGCAAAACAACAAAACCCTTACAGGAAGTACCCACCAAGAGGTAAGACATATTTATCATGTCAAGGGACTGACACATTAACTTACACAATTATAGATAGCAGTAGGCAATCTACAAAATGTTGAGATGGAGTTATGATCAAATATAACATAGAAGACTCTCAGATTGAATGAAACGTCTTGCATAAATTATGTAAACAATTATTGATAATTGTCATTGTAACATTAATGTCCAATTTACATATACAATTTCTAAAATGTTTTATTTCAATGCCTTTCTTAAAACTGCATCATTCTTAAATGTTGTCCATACGATAATAATCATTAAGATGTGCCATGTCTATAGGCCTAGATGATCACATTCCTGCAAATGTTCCCATCACTGTCTTCTTTATCAGTTTGACAGCTGATTTTTTTTTAAATTCGAATAATGCGCATCAATGGCAGGGCAAACTACCCAACTTAACAGTACTGCAACGTGCCAAGACCCCAACAATCATATCAATGCTCAAATGGCAGGACAAACTACCCAACCTAACAGTACTGCAACGTGCCAAGACCCAACAATCATGTCAATGCTCAAATGGCAGGACAAACTACCCAACTTAACAGTACTGCAACGTGCCAAGACCCTAACAATCATGTCAATGCTCAAAAGCTGAAGGTTAAGATAGATGTGGCACGTCCAGCGAATGGAAGAAAAGAGCATTCCACGCAAATAATAAATGGTGATCTAATACACGGAAAAAGACAAATCGCAGGCCTAAACTACGATATAGAGATATCTGTAAATCATCTCTGAATGACTTCTCCATCTGGGAACATCTAGCAATAGATCGCACATCTTTGGAGAGCCCGTATAAGGAATGGCATAACATCATTTGAGGTTGTACTATTGCAAAACATGGAAGGGAAAAGACTCATGGAAAACCCTGCGGATCAGTGGACCTAACTTGTTCATTCTGTGGCCGTGTGTGTTTGTCAAACATGATAGAATCAGTAGTGGGAGAAGCTCTTCGGCAAAAACAAAACCTTAACAACAACAAAATACACAATAGCCTGACTAAACGTCTGACAAGACGAAAGGAAATGTGTAATTTGTATGTAATATATTAATATTAAATGTGTATTTTATATGTGTAATTGTCTCTCTTTCTCTGCCATTCTTTCCTTTGATTCTTTTTTTCCATTGCTTCAATGTTATCAAGTCAACTTTTTTTTTTACTTGATCAATAAACTATAGCAATATGCTATTGTTTATATACTTATTGCCATTGGTCTCATAGAACAAACTTGTATTGTGATACTTTTCTATAAAATTTAATTCTCAATATTGTTTTGTAGAGCCACTTTTATTTGCTTCCAATATAATCTTGTATGGAGTTTTTTATAATTATAATATTATGTACAATATCATTATTACTAGATACTTTCAGATATTGCCTGTGCCTTTGTAGTCGACGTACCTAGATAGCGTTCCCCAACTCGTGTATTTTTAGAACCCTTCACCTCTGACCACAGGTATAAATTACAGCTACACCCGTGAGAAATTCCTTTCCCTAGCCTGACCACTGTCCACGACACACAGGGAAGTCAACATATTTCGATTATTTTGTTTTTGATGTTTCATTACTAGTTAGCTATGTAGGATTAGTTTTATTTATTCACATATCTGTGTGTGTATGTTGTTTTGTTTGTTCCTGCTGAAGGCCTATTGAGCCGAAACGTCGTTCGAATCTGTGTCGTCTACTAATCATGTAAAGCTTCTAACATACCATTTTTTCTTTTTTTTTCAATTTTTCCTATGTACAATATCACCCTGAAATTAATATCATATTTAAACTGTCTCTTTCTCTAAATTACAATCAATTATGTGATTGTGTAGCTTTGGCGTATTCTTTCCAGTTTGTGTCTCGTCTCGTAAATTCATTTGTCCGATGCTCTATTTGTGTGCATACGTCGTGACCACGAGTAGCATGACAATGGCTACATCGCCTCGATGGCAGTGACCAAGGCATTCAAATGGTTAGAGTCACAAGACTACATCCACGCATGTACGCTGAGTGATTCGATGAGCATGATAAAAAAAGTGGAGGCGATGGCAGTGACCAAGGCATTCAAATGGTTAGAGTCACAAGGCTACACCCACGCATGTATACTGAGTGATTCGATGAGCATGATAAAAAAAGTGGAGGCGATGGCAGTGACCAAGGTATTCAAATGTTAGAGTCACAAGACTACACCCACGCATGTATACTGAGTGATTCGATGAGCATGATAAAAAAAAGTGGAGGCGATGGCAGTGACCAAGGCATTCAAATGGTTAGAGTCACAAGACTACATCCACGCATGTATACTGAGTGATTCGATGAGCATGATAAGAAAAGTGGAGGCGGGCTCTGTACGCATGCAATGGGTAGAGTCGTTGCAGAAATCCAAAATACGTAAGGTCACCTTTGTCTATGTCCCTGGACATGCGGGAGTTCGGGGAAATGAAAGGGCGGACAGGTGGCTAGATGAGGTCGGGCAACCAATGGATCGGGCGGATGTCATCAATGCCCTCCGAGATGTGGGAAGAGCACAGGACTTCGACAAACACAGATCCACGTCACTTCTTCGGATGATGGAAATGGGAGTTAAGTTGGGCACAGCCAGAAATGAGAAACTTGGTGGCCGTGTAAGAAGACTTATTAACCAACATAGAACTGGAGTCGTCAGTCGCTGGACACTGAGGGAATTGCTGAGGAGGGGATCTGAGCACCTATGGACATGTTTGGAGTGCAATGATGATGACCCGCAAATAACTCAATAACTCTATTTTTGTTTCTGTGTCACAATGACAGTTTTCTCGATGCTCTATACTTGTTAATAATATGTTCCTCACTAATTGATGCGGAATTACATATGCGTTGAAACAGACATCATCATCATTATGTGACATACCGGTTGGTGTAGGCGATCATGTTCTTCCACAATCTTCTTCCCACAGTGCATTGTATCAGTTCTATTGTTGACTGTATCCCATGCAAGGACACCAAGCTATCTAGTATCTTCTCTCTTTGCCGTTCGAGATCTTTTTTTACTTGTATTTTGCCAGTTGTAACCAAGTATTCCAACTTTCCTCTTCTCACGATATGCCCGAAAAATGTTGATTGTTTCTTTCTGATGTTTATTAGGAGCTCCCTTTTAGTGTTGGCCTCTGAGAATAGAGAGTAGCTAGATCTTACAAAATTATTACACATTATTTTACAGTGAAGTAAAAGTAGTAGTAAAGTACCCCTGTCACGCCAAGTGGCGTATTGGGAATATGATGTTAGTGACCATAATTTTTACCGACCTTCGGCACATGATTTTTTGGTAATGTGGTCGATATTACGCCCGTGCCGCTTTACTTTCCCAGAAAAAAAAATCCGGTACCCATTAAAGGCTGGGTGAACCGGAAGCCGTCAGTTGGGATTGAACCCTACCTCTTGTCCTTTGTAGTCCAGTTCACTAACCACTGAGCTGTAGCGGCTCCCATTTTACAGTTAAGCTTTACATTGTAGTAGAATCAAAGTTACCTTCACGTCTTGCTACGATGTATAAGGAATATGATGTTAGTGACCATGTTTCGGCCAAAGCAAATGTTTGGGTCAGGTTGCCGTTTTACTTCCCAGAAAAATCTCTACTACCCAGTTTTAGAGGCTGGGTGAACTCCGGAGCATAACGGATAAACCTAAGAGATGAAAATGTGGGCTCCTCTTTGATTTGCCTTATGTATGTAATGTATATGACGCAAAATAACATTACAGTTTTTTTTTTTTTATGTTGTTTCACAGCCTCGAACTCAAGACCATACAACCTTCGAAGTCTCAACAGAAAAGCAAAACAATAACAAATCCGTTACGAGAAGTCTCCAGTCAGAGAGGTAAGATCTCATATCTGATCAGGACAAGTCACGCTGGCTGTCTGACAAGACTCAACACTTTTTGACTGCAGACAATTTACACAAACCTTGAAGACTAAGTTGAACTGAATGTGAATCAACAAAGAAAACACAGAAACGATCTTCTGCAACCGGTAATGTCACATTCATAATCATCATCATTGAGTGCCGTCTCCGCACCGAAGGTTGTCTACCATGGAGCGCCATTCCGCTCTCTCTCTCTCTCTCTTGCTATGATAGGGCAGGTTATCTGGCTTGGGCTGACTTGTCCATCTTTTGATGCTACTTGTCCATGTTAGTCTTGGTCTGCCTCTTTTACCTTGTATTTTCACTTCCAAGATTACTTTTAGTAGGCCGCTGTGTCTTTTAACATGCCCCAAAAATTTCATTTGTCTTGTTTGAATTGTGTTTAGTAGTTCTCTTTTTATTTTTAGTTGTTTTAAAACGTCATCGTTTCTTTCCATTGACTTCATAATGCAGAAATGATGCACAGGTAACAAAGACATTTAGTGAACACTTAGATCTCATTTGTTGCAGGACCTTGATTTTGTGGACATCTTTTATCAATAACAATGTGGACATAATGCAGAAATGATGCACAGGTAACAAAGACATTTAGTGAACACTTAGATCTCATTTGTTGCAGGACATGGATTTTGTGGACATCTTTTATCAATAACAATGTGGACATAATGCAAGAAAAGACAAATGTCATGTCATCAATGGCTAGAAAAATAGGACTTGCGATCAACCAAGAAAAGAAGAAAAGTAATGAAAAAAAATTCCCCCAGAAGAAAAAAATGTACCTGGACGGAAAAGTAGTGGGAAAAATAGATCACTTTGTAAATCTTGTAAGACGCATAGATCAAGAATAAGGAGCAATGAATAAAAATATAATCAGAATAGCAAAGGCAGAAATGACTTTCAGAAACCTTGATAAAATGTATAAACTAACATTACTAGGTACAAAAAGCTCAGGATTTTCAAATCAAATGTGTTATCCACTCATACTTATGGTGCGATAGCTGGAAAACAACAAAAAGAAATAGAAACAAATTGGGATGAATTTGAAAACAAATTCCTGAGGAAAATACTTCGTATAAATGGAAAGAGTTTAAGACCAGTGCAGAAATAAGGGATATGACAAAGCATCCACAAATATCAACTATAATCAAGAGATGGTCATATGTTGGCGATGTGATGAGATGAACAACAAAGAATCTCAAAGCAGACCTTCAAATGGAAACCAGAGGATTTTTAAAAAAAAGAGGTCGACCTAGAGAAACACTAAAACGAACATAGAAGCGAGAGGCAACAACAGCAGACATTAGTTCCCCCGCTTAGATTGGGCAACTCGCTCTGTACAGGGCGGTGTGGCAAAAAACTATGCGGCTCCTGTGTAAACTAGTTGATCTGAACAAGGTGTACTTTTACTCATTGATGTGGCGAGTCGTAAAAGTTTTCTTAACAATCCTGGCTCTTACAGAAGTTGGAGTTCGTCTATCCCAGGCTATGCTGGGAAACTACTAGTCTAGTTCAGACGTACTGCAATACTGGGTCCTCTGTATCAGTAAAAGCCACCACTACAGGGAACATGACGATCCTAGCTTATGTTACCCAGCCTGTTTTTGCGTAGATTTACTGGGGCAGACCACGACAAGATAGAATTGCTAAGGCTTGGTCGGTACGCCGACCCTGCTAATACGACCGTAGGTCGCAGCACTTATGTTCCCCCTTTCTCCAGTTAACTACGCCACTGCCTATGTGCGGTCTTCGACTCGAAAGACAATATATAGATAGATGTTGATATAATATAATTCATATCATTTTGCAATTTACGTTTCCCTGTTTTACCTTTATCTTTTCAACATATATTATAATAATGTATGCCTACCTCCTCAAGTCACATCATTCAATACTGTTTTATGTTATTTTCGTTTTCTTTTTATGAGTTCAAAATATTTTGGACAAGTACATCAGATTATGAATATAATTAGGGTTATGGGGATATGCTTCGCGGAGTTCAGGTAGCAATCTTCTCACATCGCGATTATCAAACTTTCGTTGATATGTCATCACATGACTGCTGCACATCATGAACGCAATATCATCAAACAACGCCCTTTTTGTTAAAAATAGAAGCTTTGTCAGTCTTGATTCTACAAATAGAAATTGATCTCCTTTTGTCGGCTTCACTTACTCGCTTATTCTCTCCCTGTCACACACGTAGGTAATTCTGGCTATATGTCTGCTTGTTCATAGTCATGTATCGGGATTATTTTATTGGCATTACTATACCGTAATTACTGAACATAACACACACACAAATTGTAACCGAAATTACTTTGAAATTAGTTATTGATATAAATATATTATTAGAACTATATTATTATATTACACTGACTGACTGAGGATACCATGATATTTAAAATATATGTTATTTTATTCAACTATTATATATATGGACTGAATTAATGTATAATCTATTGTAATACAAATAAGAACTTATGACACATTTATTTCTTTAAATTATGTTTAGTCAATATCATCAGTCATCATCACTGAGTGCCGTCACCACATCGAAGGTTGGCTACCATGGAGCACCATTCTGCTCTCTCTCTCTCTCTCTCTCTCTCTCTCTCTCTCTCGCTTTGAGATGGTGCGGGTTGTCATAGGTTGACTTGTCCATCATTTGATATTACTCGTCCATGTTAGTCTTGGTCTGCATCTTTTACCTTGTATTTTCCCCTCCAAAATTACTTTTAGTAGGCTGCTGTATCTTTGAACATGTCCCAAAATTCTCTTCCGTCTTGTTTGAATTGTATTTAGTAGTTCTTTTTTCATGTTTAGTTGTTTTAAAACTTCATCGTTTGTTTTCTTTTCTTTCTGTCTAATTCTTCCTATTATTCTATAAATCCACATTTCAAAGGCTTGAATTTTCTGTTCTGTTTTCTTGTTTAATGTCCATGTTTCTGCAGTATACAGGAATGTTGAGAAGATATAACATTTTGCTATTCTTAGTTTTAGCCCTGTGTTATTTGTTTTGATGTTAGTATGTTCTTCATGACATTAAAATTACTTTTTGTCATTCCTGTTCTTTTGTTTATTTCACTTTTACACTTTCCATCCTTGGTTAAAGTATGCCCAGGTAGTTGTAGTTCTGAACTGTCACCAGGTCTATTCCTTCAACTTTGATATCCACTTGTAGGTTTTGAGTATTATCATTTGTTTATGATCATAGTTAAATCAAATATATCACACATTGATATATATATATATATATATATATAATATATATATATATATATATATATATATATATATATATATATATATATATATATATATATAATATATATATATATATATATATATATATATATATATATATATATATATATATATATATAATATATATATATATATATATATATATATATATATATATATATATATATATATAGGCTTATACAATTAATAATGAAAACCATACTCAGAGGTATGGGAGCCATGATAGCTCAGTGGTTAGTGAAATGGACTACAAAGGACAAGGTGTAGGGTTCGATCCCAACCGACGGCTTCCGTGTTCACCCAGCCTTAAATGGGTACCGGATTTTTTTCTGGGAAAGTAAAGCAGCACGGGCGTAATACCGACCACTTTACCCCAAAAATCATGTGCTGAAGGTCTGTAAAATATAGGGTCACTAACACCATATTTCCCTATATGCCACTTGGCGGGAGGGGTGTACTTTACTTTTTACTATATACTCAGAGCTATAGATGTTGAGTAACATAAATAAATAATAGTTACAATTGTGTGTAAACACCAGTTTGAAGCAACTTCTAAACATCAGATTGTATAACAAGAGTAGAAATGAAGATATCTGTGAAAGATCAAAACAACGGCCTGTCCAGTAACAGATTATAATTTTTATGAAAAGAAAATAGATACGGATTAGACAATGCTTCTAAAATCTAATGCCAAATTAGCAAGACAATCACTCTCATGAAACTCACAGGGAAAGTGAAAGCTGAGAGAATTTATGAAAACCCTTTCAGAACATTGGGATAGACTGAAGAGAAGAATAGGGATGGGTGGAGAGACAATGTTCATAACCCATACTCTAAAGAAAGAGATCCAAAAGTCATATATTTTTATTTAATTAATGCTCAGTCATAATAGCTATAATTTATTATTAAAAACAGTAATCAGTCACTACAACCTTATTAATTATCACCAATATCAATCAGCAGTCACCACAACCTTACTAACTATCACCATTATCACCAGCAGTCACCACAACCTTACTAACTATCACCATTATCACCAGCAGTCACCACAACCTTACTAACTATCACCATTATCACCAGCAGTCACCACAACCTTACTAACTATCACCATTATCACCAGCAGTCACCACAACCTTACTAACTATCACCATTATCACCAGCAGTCACCACAACCTTACTAACTATCACCATTATCAATCACCAGTCACCACAACCTTACTAACTATCACCAGCAGTCACCACAACCTTACTATCACCATTATCACCAGCAGTCACCACAACCTTACTAACTATCACCATTATCAATCACCAGTCACCACAACCTTACTAACTATCACCATTATCACCAGCAGTCACCACAACCTTACTAACTATCACCATTATCACCAGCAGTCACCACAACCTTACTATCACCAATATCAATCAGCAGTCACCACAACCTTACTATCACCATTATCAATCAGCAGTCACCACAACCTTAATTACCTGCCACTATATGTAGCCAACAATTCAATCTTATTTAACTACTATTATAATTAGTAGCTGTCAAAACTGAGATGCCACTCCCTGCCTACCAAGAACAACACACCACCAACACAAGGCCTTTGAATATAGGAATATTTTTAAAACAATGTGTACAAAAAATAGTATATTATTAATTAATAATAAATTAAAAACAGAATTTGGCTTGATTTAAAAACATGAATTATTTCAGAGCCTTCAGTGAGTGATGATTTTTAAATGAAGAAATAAACACAGTTTTTTATATAATTTTTTCCTTCCAAATGCTATTGTACTTTCCATAGACAATTCACAGTTCATGAATACTGAGAAATCAAGAAACAAAACAATTCTTATGCTTTGTTTGATTATGATATTTACACATTTTCTTTTCATCTACTATCACATAATTGTGATTTTCTTGAGGATATGATATTTGTATGGAATCAACCTTGCATTAGCTGTGAGAAAGAGTAAAGAAGTTGCAATACTTTATTATTTATGTTTCAAATTATGTTTGAATTTAAAAGAAAATATGAAATTAAACACATATATAGCTAGACATTTATTTTATACTCTTCATTCAAATAAATAAATACAAACAATTACAAGTATATATTTTATTTTTTTCAATTGAACAATCTATGTCCCTTTGTTTTCAAAATTTTCAACAGATGAACATAACAAGATAGTGATCACACAGTCCATGATGGATGACTTGTCAAGGCAACATTCTATATTAGCTGTAGTTGAAGATGAAAACCATCGTGTTATGGAACTGCTTTCATTTTTATCTGATAAAGGAATTGAGCTTTTAGAAGATCATAAGGAACTAATTGGACCACATGAGGAACTCACAGAAAACAAACCAGAAGGAGCTGCTGATTTTAAGGAGGACTCTCAGAGCAAATCTTCACCTTCAATATCTGAGGCTGACCAGAACAAAACAGTTAATGTTGCAGACATTGCTGCTGCTTATGTTAACAAGAGAACATCATTTGACAAAACTCCACTACATTTGTTTGCCAAGATTGGGGACACAGAACTTGTTGACATCTTTCTTAAAGCTGGAGCTGATGTTGATGCTGGGGACAAATCTAAGAGAACTCCTTTACATTTGAGTGTGATGGATGGTCAAAAAGAAATTGTTGAAATCCTTGTAAAGGCTGGAGCTGCCATTAATGTAGAAGACATAATTCAGCAAACTCCACTACATCTGTCTGCTAGTCATGGACAAAGTGAAATTGTGGAGCTACTTCTCAAAGCTGGAGCTATTGTTAATGCTGTAGGCTGGTATAGAAAAACTCCATTACATCTTAGTACTGATAAAGGTTTTTCAAAAATTGTTGAACTTCTTCTCAAATATCAGGCTACTGTTGATGTAAAAGACAATTATGAGCAAACTCCGCTGCATTACAGTGCTACTTTTGAGCATAAAGAAATAGCTGAGATGCTATTAAAAGCTGGGGCTACTGTTGATGTTAAAGACAGTGTTGAACAAACTCCACTACATTACTGTGCTAGGACTGGTCATAAAGAAATAGCTCAAATGCTATTACAATCTGGGGCTAATGTTCATGCAAAAGACAAGTGTGGGGAAACCCCACTACATTATACTTCCTGTAGTGATCAGAACAGCGTTATTGAAATTCTTCTTAATGCTGGAGCTGAAATTAATGCTGAGAGCATAAATAGGGAAACCCCATTACATTTAAATGCTGCTTATCCTTGTAGCAGAAATGTTGAAGCACTTGTTAAAGCTGGTGCTGATGTTAATGCTGTAGATTATTATAAACAATCTCCACTACTTTTGAGCTCAATGAATGGTCACAAAGAAAGTGTTGAAATCCTTCTAAAGTTTGGAGCTATCGTGGATGTTCAAGATAATAGTAAAAAAACTGCTTTACATCACAGCATTTGGCATAATAAAGACAACTGCAAGGAAATTGTTGAACTCCTTCTTGAAGCAGGGGCTAATGTTGATGTTGCAGATAATACGAAGAAGACTCCGCTACATTTAAGTGCTGATAGAGGTAAAACTGAAATTACTGAAATTCTTATTAAAGCTGGAGCTAGAATTGATGCAGAAGACATTAATCAAATGAGTCCATTACATATGAGTGCTGTTAAAGGTCACAGTGAAACTGTGAAAGTCTTTCTCAAAGCTGGAGCTTCTATTGATGCTAAAACAAAACTAGGAATACTCCATTGCACTGTTCTGTTCAGCATGGTCAGAAAGAAATTGTTGACATTCTTTTCAAAGCTGGAGCTGATATTAATGCTAAAAACAACAACAAGAGAACACCATTACACATTGGAGTTATAAATGGTTGTAAAGAAATTGTTGAAATGCTTCTCAGAATTGGAGCAGACATTAATGCTAGAGGTAATGACCAACAAACGTCATTGCACTTTGGTGTTAAACATGGTCATCATGAAATTGTTGAGACTCTCCTCAAAGCTGGAGCTACCATTCATGCTGAAAATAATAACAGGCAAACCCCATTACACACTGGCACAAGATATGGACATAAAGAAATAATTGACTTATTATTGAAAGCTGGTGCTGACATTAATGCTAAGAATAATAATGGGCAAACCCCATTACATCTTGGTGCAAGGTATGGTCATACAGACATTGTTGACATTCTTCTCAAAGCTGGAGGAGACATTAATGCTAAAATCAATTACAGTCAAACTCCATTACACTTTGGTGTAAGGTATAGTCATAAAGAAATTGTTGAGATTCTTCTCAAAGCTGGGGCTGGAATTAATGTTGAAAACAATTATAAGCTAACACCATTACACTTCGGAGCAATGTATGGTCCAATAGAAACTGTTGAGGTCCTTCTTAAATATGGGGCTGCCGTTGATGCTAAAACAGTATTAGGGAGAACTCCTTTACACTGTGTTGCTTCATTTGGTCACACAGAAATAGCTGATACTCTTCTCAAAGTTGGGGCTGACTCTAATGCTGAAGACAATGACAAGTACACGCCATTACATTTGAGTGCCAAAAATGGTCACAGAGAAATTGTTGAAATCCTTCTCAAGGCTGGAGCTGTGGTTGATGCTAAAGATAAAAGTAAACAAACACCACTACATCTGAGTTCTCGGAATGGTCATAAGGAAACTGTTGAAATCCTCCTTAAAGCAGGAGCTGTGATCAGTGCTGAAGATAATAACAAGCAAACACCACTACATTTGAGTGCCCAGAATGGTCATAAGGAAACTGTTGAAATCCTCCTTAAAGCAGGAGCTGTGATCAATGCTGAAGCAAGCAAACTCCACTACATTTGAGTGTTCAAAATGGTCATAAAGAAATTGTTGATGTCTTTCTCAAAGCTGGAGTTGTGCTTATTAGTGAAAGATATTAAATAAATTCCACTAGTTTTGATTGATTAGTGCATTCATAAAGAACCTGCTAAAAAGTTTCACAAAGTTGCATCATTGATTTAAATTGATAGAAATAATAACCAACAAATCCAAGATGACTTACAGTAAGAATAAATAACTTCATCGCATCACAATTTTAACAAAAAAACGTTATATTTTTTTACTTGTTGACTAATTGGCTCTGAATAGATTGTTCACAAATGAGCGCATTGAGATAGATATATACAAAATAAAGTAATAGAATAGAATAGAATAGAGGTATGGGAACGACATCTAGAAGTTGCCACTACATGTGTTTGACGATGTAAAAGGTCATGGAGAAATTGTTGAAATTCACCTTATAATTGAGGCTGCTGTTGAGACTAAATCAAATTAGAAAATATTTTACAACATTACTGTGCTGACATTGTGTTCACAATGACAATGTTGGCATTTGTGTAAAACTGGAGATGACATTAACTGAGATAACAGAAATACACACTTACTTTTACATTTCAGTTCAAAATTGTTTCCATTGCAATTTTCAAATTTGTTGAGCCCATTCTACAGCTGCTGTTGTTGCTAGCATCCAAGGCAATAATATGTAGATCCCTTGACATTTGAGTGTTGAGAATAAACAAAAACTATCTTTACAGAATTTCTTCAATAATGGGGTCTGCCACATTGACTTATAGGACAGAAGAATAAAGGCTGTGTGTCAATGTCGTTGCCGCGAGGTTTGATATTGTCTGAATTTTTTTTCACGACAGATAGAAAAGACAGGACTCAACCAGATTTTGAACCTGTGATCTTCTTGTTTAGACCTCGACAAGTTATCAATCAGGCCACTCACTCCCTGTTTTGAGAATTTTCTTTTCTTTCTTTTCTCTTCTCACTGATACCAAAAAGGTGTCGTGGTTTATATCATTTGTCGTTCTTGAGCTGCTCGAATTGTCTGAATTAGTGATTTTCCTTTGTTGTTACATGTCTCTGTCACTGCATCTATCCATCTTCTTCTGGGTCTTCCTCTTGGTCTTTTTCCATGCATTCTCGAGAAGAACGCCCTTGATGGTGATTGGTGAGGATTCATTCTGACCAGGTGGCCCAACCATTTAAGTTGTTGTTGTCCTGTTTTGAGAATAATTAAAAATAATTTATGGAAATACTTCTCAGTGATTGATTATATATAAAATAGTGTTACATATATAAGGGCCTATGCCCAAAAAAGATATAAGGATCTTTAATTTCATTTAGTGATGCTTCAACAGTATTCTTCACAATATGAAGATATTTAATATGATCATGTGATGCTTCGACAGTATTCTTCACAATATGAAGATATTTAAAATGATCATGATCAATCAGGAATAACCACAACCTTTATTAACTGTTGAGAGGATCAGTCAGAAATTACTCCAATATTAATTAACTGTTGAGAGGATCAGTCAGAAATTACTCCAATATTAATTAACTGTTGAGAGGATCAGTCAGAAATTACTCCAATATTAATTAACTGTTGCCAGGATCAGTCAGAAATTACTCCAATATTAATTAACTGTTGAGAGGATCAGTCAGAAATTACTCCAATATTAATTAACTGTTGCCAGAATCAGTCAGAAATTACTCCAATATTAATTAACTGTTGAGAGGATCAGTCAGAAATTACTCCAATATTAATTAACTGTTGCCAGGATCAGTCAGAAATTACTCCAATATTAATTAACTGTTGAGAGGATCAGTCAGAAATTACTCCAATATTAATTAACTATTGCCAGAATCAGTCAGAAATTACTCCAATATTAATTAACTGTTGAGAGGATCAGTCAGAAATTACTCCAATATTAATTAACTGTTGCCAGGATCAGTCAGAAATTACTCCAATATTAATTAACTGTTGAGAGGATCAGTCAGAAATTACTCCAATATTAATTAACTATTGCCAGAATCAGTCAGAAATTACTCCAATATTAATTAACTGTTGCCAGGATCAGTTAGAAATTACTCCAATATTAATTAACTGTTGCCAGGATCAGTCAGAAATTACTCCAATATTAATTAACTGTTGAGAGGATCAGTCAGAAATTACTCCAATATTAATTAACTATTGCCAGGATCAGTCAGAAATTACTCCAATATTAATTAACTGTTGAGAGGATCAGTCAGAAATTACTCCAATATTAATTAACTGTTGCCAGGATCAGTCAGAAATTACTCCAATATTAATTAACTGTTGAGAGGATCAGTCAGAAATTACTCCAATATTAATTAACTGTTGCCAGAATCAGTCAGAAATTACTCCAATATTAATTAACTGTTGAGAGGATCAGTCAGAAATTACTCCAATATTAATTAACTGTTGCCAGGATCAGTCAGAAATTACTCCAATATTAATTAACTGTTGAGAGGATCAGTCAGAAATTACTCCAATATTAATTAACTATTGCCAGAATCAGTCAGAAATTACTCCAATATTAATTAACTGTTGAGAGGATCAGTCAGAAATTACTCCAATATTAATTAACTGTTGCCAGAATCAGTCAGAAATTACTCCAATATTAATTAACTGTTGCCAGAATCAGTCAGAAATTACTCCAATATTAATTAACTGTTGCCAGAATCAGTCAGAAATTACTCCAATATTAATTAACTGTTGCCAGGATCAGTCAGAAATTACTCCAATATTAATTAACTGTTGAGAGGATCAGTCAGAAATTACTCCAATATTAATTAACTATTGCCAGAATCAGTCAGAAATTACTCCAATATTAATTAACTGTTGCCAGGATCAGTTAGAAATTACTCCAATATTAATTAACTGTTGCCAGAATCAGTCAGAAATTACTCCAATATTAATTAACTGTTGCCAGGATCAGTCAGAAATTACTCCAATATTAATTAACTGTTGAGAGGATCAGTCAGAAATTACTCCAATATTAATTAACTATTGCCAGAATCAGTCAGAAATTACTCCAATATTAATTAACTGTTGCCAGGATCAGTTAGAAATTACTCCAATATTAATTAACTGTTGCCAGGATCAGTCAGAAATTACTCCAATATTAATTAACTGTTGAGAGGATCAGTCAGAAATTACTCCAATATTAATTAACTATTGCCAGAATCAGTCAGAAATTACTCCAATATTAATTAACTGTTGCCAGGATCAGTTAGAAATTACTCCAATATTAATTAACTGTTGCCAGAATCAGTCAGAAATTACTCCAATATTAATTAACTGTTGCCAGGATCAGTCAGAAATTACTCCAATATTAATTAACTACAATTATGATTAGAGAGTAGCTATCACATTTGAGATATTACTCACTGCCAAAATATAACACCAGGTGAAGTTTTTTTTATGATATTTTTAAATAATGATTTTTTTTAAAATAATTTATCATATAACGTAATTTAATTTCAATAAATGATTGTTTAAAACCATGACTCATTTCTGAGTCTTTAATGAGTGGTAATTTCTGAATAAAGAAATTAACAGTTTTTTTCTTCATTTTTTTGGTACATAATGTTAATGGGCTTTTAATAGATGACATAAGTAATGTTCATGCATCCTGAGAAACTGAAGAATTATTATGCTTTCTTTGACTACGATATATTTTTGTTTTACATTGATTTTATTTAAGTTAAATTTTCTATAAGAATTGATATTTGAATGGAACTGAACTTGAATTAGCTCTGACACTGACTGAAGAAGTTGAAATAATTTCTTGTTTTTCAGTTTTCAATTATTTCTTATTTAAAAGATAATATGACATTAAATACAAATTGTTAGGCATTAATGTTATTCTTTTCATTCAAATAAATAATTACAAAAAATAGCAAGCATATATTTTATTGTTGTACTTGAACAATTTATTTAACTACATTTGGTTTCCAAATTGTCAACAGATCATATATGAATATAACAAGATAGGGATCACACAGTCCATGATGGATGACTTGTCAAGGCAACATTCTATATTAGCTGTTGTTGAAGATGAAAACCATCGTGTTATGGAACTGCTTTCATTTTTATCTGATAAAGGAATTGAGCTTTTAGAAGATCATAAGGAACTAATTGGACCACATGAGGAACTCACAGAAAACAAACCAGAAGGAGCTGCTGATTTTAAGGAGGACTCTCAGGGCAAATCTTCACCTTCAATATCTGAGGCTGACCAGAACAAAACAGTTAATGTTGCAGACATTGCTGCTGCTTATGTTAACAAGAGAACATCATTTGACAAAACTCCACTACATTTGTTTGCCAAGATTGGGGACAACGAACTTGTTGACATCTTTCTTAAAGCTGGAGCTGATGTTGATGCTGAAGACAAGTCTAAAAACACTCCACTACATTTGAGTGCTGAAAATGGTCAGAAAAAAGTTGTTGAAATCCTTATTCAGTCTGGAGCTGCCATTAATGTAGAAGACATCATTAAACAAACTCCACTACATATGTCTGCTAGTAATGGTCAAGGTGATGTTGTAGAGCTACTTCTCAAAGCTGGAGCTATTGTTAATGATCAGGACTGGTGCATGAAAACACCACTACATCTTAGTACTGATAAAGGTTTTTCAAAAATTGTTGAATTCTTCTCTCAAAAATCAAGCTGTTGTTGATGCTAAAGACAGAAATGAGCTAACTCCACTACATTACAGTGCTAGGCTTGGTCATAAAAATATAACTGAAATGTTATTAAAAGCTGGGGCTACTGTTGATGCAAAAGACAAGTATGGGGAAACCCCACTACATTATACAACATGTAGTGATAAGAATGATGTCATTGAAATCCTCCTTAATGCTGGAGCTGAAATTAATGCTGTGAGCATAAAGAAAGAAACACCACTATTTTTCAACGCTGCCAATAATCGTAAAGACAATGTTGAAACACTTGTTAAAGCTGGTGCTGATGTTAATGCTGTAGATTATTATAAACAATCTCCACTACTTTTGAGCTCAATGAATGGTCACAAAGAAAGTGTTGAAATCCTTCTAAAGTATGGAGCTATCGTGGATGCTCAAGATAATAATAAAAAAACAGCATTACATTATAGCATTTGGCTTAACGAAAGCAACTGCAAGGAAATTGTTGAACTCCTTCTTGAAGCAGGGGCTAATGTTGATGTTGCAGATAATACGAAGAAGACTCCGCTACATTTAAGTGCTGATAGAGGTAAAACTGAAATTAATGAAATTCTTATTAAAGCTGGAGCTAGAATTGATGCAGAAGACATTAATCAAATGAGTCCATTACATATGAGTGCTGTTAAAGGTCACAGTGAAACTGTGAAAGTCTTTCTCAAAGCTGGAGCTTCTATTGATGCAAAAACAAAACTAGGAAATACTCCATTGCACTGTTCTATTCAGCATGGTCAGAAAGAAATTGTTGACATTCTTTTCAAAGCTGGAGCTGATATTAATGCTAAAAACAACAACAGGAGAACACCATTACACATTGGAGTTATAAATGGTTGTAAAGAAATTGTTGAAATGCTTCTCAGAATTGGAGCAGACATTAATGCTAGAGACAATGACCAACAAACGTCATTGCACTTTGGTGTTAAACATGGTCATCATGAAATTGTTGAGACTCTCCTCAAAGCTGGAGCTACCATTCATGCTGAAATTATAACAGGCAAACCCCATTACACACTGGTACAAGATATGGACATAAAGAAATAATTGACTTATTATTGAAAGCTGGTGCTGACATTAATGCTAAGAATAATAATGGGCAAACCCCACTACATCTTGGTGCAAGGTATGGTCATACAGACATTGTTGACATTCTTCTCAAAGCTGGAGGAGACATTAATGCTAAAAACAATTACAGTCAAACTCCATTACACTTTGGTGTAAGGTATAGTCATAAAGAAATTGTTGAGATTCTTCTCAAAGCTGGGGCTGAAATTAATGTTGAAAACAATTATAAGCTAACACCATTACACTTTGGAGCAATGTATGGTCCAATAGAATCTGTTGAGGTCCTTCTTAAATATGGGGCTGTCATTGATGCTAAAACAGTATTAGCGAGAACTCCTTTACACTGTGTTGCTTCATTTGGTCACACAGAAATAGCTGTTACTCTTCTCAAAGTTGGGGCTGACTCTAATGCTGAAGACAATATCAAGTACACGCCATTACATTTGAGTGCCAAAAATGGTCACAGGGAAATTGTTGAAATCCTTCTCAAGGCTGGAGCTGTGGTTGATGCTAAAGATAAAAGTAAACAAACACCACTACATCTGAGTTCTCGGAATGGTCATAAGGAAACTGTTGAAATACTCCTCAAAGTTGGAGCTGTAGTTAATGCTGAAGATATAATCAGGCAGACACCACTACATTTGAGTGTTCAAAATGGTCATAAAGAAGTATCTGAACTCCTTCTCAAAGTGGGAGCTCTTATCAATGCTGAAGATAACAAATAAACACCACTACATTTGAGTGCTTTGAACGGTCATAAAGAAATATCTGAAATCCTTCTCAAAGTGGGAGCTCTTATCAATGCTGAAGATAGCAAATAAACACCACTACATTTGAGTACTCAGAAAGGTCATAAGAAACTGTTGATTTACTCCTCAAAGCGGGAGATGTAGTTGACGCTGAAGATAGTTGTAAGCTTACACCACTACATTTGAGTGCTCAGAATGGTCATAAAGAAATGGCTGATATGTCTCTTAAACCTGGAACTGTGCTTATAGCCAACAACAGCGTTAAATAACTTCACTAGATTTGAGTATTTTGTTACGTTATAAAGGACTTATCCAAAAGCTTTGCTTCCTTTCTTGGAACCCCATGGTGATGTTACTCTCACTTAAAGCTAAGTAGAAATCAGTTGTGTACCTCCAGGTTTTGTGACACAAGCTCAAGTGAAAATACTGACATTTATTTGTGATAGTACAGTATATTATTATTGGAATAAAATAATATTGGTCATTATGATGTTGGACATTAGATCAGAAAATTGAAGCCTTTGAAATGTGGATTTATAGAAGAATAGGTAGAATTAGATGGAAAGAAAAGAAAACAAACGAAGAAGTTTTAAAACAACTAAAAATGAAAAAGAACTACTAAACACAATTAGAGCAAGACAAATGAATTTTTTTGGTCATGTTAAAAGACACAACAGTCTAATAAAAGTAATATTAGAAGGGAAAATACAAGGTAAAAGAGGCAGCGGTAGACCAAGACTAACATGGACGAGTAACATCAAAGATGGACAAGTCAGCCTATGGCAATCTGCACCATCAAAGCAAGAGACAGAGTGGAATGGTGCTCCATTGTAGCCAACCTTCGATGCGGAGAGGGCACTCAATAATGATGATGATGAAAATAATATAAAAATATTATTGTATAATTACTGACTATTAACATTTGCAAATGTTAAAGATTTAATTAAGTATAATCAGATAAATGGCCTTCTGCTTTATTAACATAAATGAGAGTTATGGGCTTTTTTGTTTAGTGTGCTGTACTAATATACACATTAGTCTGGCTTGCTGCCGGACATACTGAGTTTAGTGCTCTGTGCACATCGTGAGCTGTATGTTTCATATGGATTATGTTTCGATATTCCGATTGATTACGATGAATGATGATATCGTATATAGAAGGACAATTCAGCTGCGTTCACTTTCAGTGCTACTTGGCCTTATGTCTTTTGGCATGTGCTGAAGGTGCTATGATGGGGACTGCAACTGCCTTTCTTTGTTTCTAACCTTCAATGAGATGAGATGTTAATTCGAATGATTCCACTGGCACGGGTGGTTGAGCAATTCATGGATTTTAATTCGTTTGCAGTGGTACCAGGGCCTTCGACTAACTATAACTATTATACACACATGGGTGCTATAATTACACTTAATAGTGAGAGGAATATTGGTGCCAAATATAGTGTCATATGGGATTAAATGACAACATGAATGCTAAAATCCACTTTGATGGGAGCTCATCAGAGAGTTTTAAAGTCAACAACGGAGTGAAACAGGGATATGTCCTCATCCCCACCCTTTTTTGGCATATTTTTTGCTGCCCTTCTAAATTCATCATCATGTGCCAAACCGGTTGGCGTAAGCGATCATGTCCTTCCACAATCTTCTATCCACAGTGCATCGTATCAGTTCTGTTGTTGACTGTTTTCCATGCCATGACACCAAGCTATCCAGTATTTTCTCTCTTTATCGTCCGCGATCTCTCTTTCCTTTTATTTTGCCAGTTGTAACCAAGTATTCCAACTTTCCTCTTCTCATGATGTGCCCAAAAAATTTTAATTGCTTCTTTCTGATGTTTTTTAAGAGCTCCCTTTTTGTGTTGGCCTCTTTGAGAACTTCCTCATTGGTCTTTTTAGCTGTCCAGGGAACTTTCAACATTCTTCTGAGAAATCCCATCTCTGTGGCCTCTAAGCGTCTTTTCACTGGTGTGTCTATTGTCCATGATTCGCTTCCATAGGTCAGAATTGGTTCTATATAGCACCGATGAACTCTCTTTCTCATTTCTATTGACATAGATTTGTTGCATAAGATATTTTTCATTTTCTGAAATACTATTTTGGCCTGAGCTATTCTGCTTTTTATTTCTGTGTTGCATCTTCCATCTGATGTTATCACTGTGCCCAAGTATTTCAAACGTTGCACTTGTTTCAGATTTGTCTTGTTTATTTTTATGCTGCATGATGGTGGTGATCGTTTCTTCGATATAACCATTACTTCTGTTTTCTTACTATTCAGACTGAGACCTTTCTTGTTGCTTTCTTTTACAATTATTATGTCTATGATTTCTTGTAGCTCATTCTCTGTCTCTGCTATTAAGACTGTGTCATCCGCATATCGCAAACTATTTATGTTGTGACCGTTGACTTCTAAATAGCGCCTTCGAAAACAGTTCAGGAGACATTTGAGATTTACATTCGCACAAGATCAAATGGCTCACTGTTCAACTTAGCACGACTAAGAGCAAAACCAAATTTCAACCGATTTGGTAAGGCAGCTACGATTTCCGGCAAACTCACAAAAAGGGCCTGGAACAACACGAAAGTAACACTAAAGACCAAACTCTTAATATATCAAACGTGTGTGCTTAGCACACTATTATATTTATCTTTTTTTTTCCTGCTCTTGGCAACAGTGACTGATCACTCGCATTTGCGGTTCATCATCAATGCACTCCGAACATGTTCATAGGCGCTCAGATCTGATAAAATGTCCATCTGATCATCAAGAAAAGCAATAAGAATTTTTAAAAAATATTGATTTTTTTTTTTCGTTCGCCAGCTTTTACCTCTGATGAAGTCCCTAGAGGCTAGGAACTGAATTTTGTGTATTAATTCATTTTTCACTGGCAGCCGTGTGCACATGGGTCGCTCGCCGCACAGGCAGATAACTCCGACTTCGGCGGTACTCATATTTTTCCGTCTATGAGTAACTGACGTTTCAAGCCGGGCCTCTCTGCTGAGACCAGGGGTGGTTGCCGCAGAGAGAAATCATAAATACAAATCCCAACTGGTGCAGCCAGGATTTGAACCCACATCTTCTCTGTCTCGAGGCCGGCGTCTTGCTTCGAGACCAACCAGTCCCCCAAATATTAATGTGAAATCTGGACAGCATACTCAAATCACGAAAAAAGACTAAATTTTTTACACATGCGATGTCGCTGCAGAATAATGCACATCAAATGGCAGGACAAAATAACCAACTTAACTGTCCTGCAACGTGCTAAGACCCCAACAATCATGTCGATGCTCAGAAGTCGAAGACTAGATGGCTGGAGCACGTCCAGCGAATGGAAGAAAAACGCATCCCCAAGCATCGACCTAAACTACGATATAGAGATATCTGTGAATCATCTCTGGATGACTTCTCCATCTCTGAAAATGATTGGGAATATCTAGCAAGTTATCGCACATCATGGAGATTATAAAGAATGGTATTACATCATGTGAGACTGTGCTAAAGCAAAACTTAGAAGAGAAAAGACTCGTGAAAAAAGGATGGAAACCCCTGTAGATCAGTTGGCCTGACTTGTTCATTCTGTGGCCGTGTGTGTTTGTCAAACATTGGTAGAATTAGCCACGAGAGAAGCTGTTCGACAAAAACAAAACCTCAAAAATAAACACAATAGCCTCCACTAGACCGCCTGACAAGTCGAAACGGGCCATATATATGGTGATGAGTACACACCTATTAAAAGTAACCTACATTTTAGAATATTATTTATTGTGGAGTGCCTGGATTAATGTGTATATATAGGATATATTGTTGTGATATATTGTTGTGATATATTGTGATATATTGTTTTCATACAAGCGATACATTTCTTCTGTTTAATGAAATAACACAATTAGATCTTCTGACAAACACATTTTCATCAATTCAGAGGAAGAGGTATGTTTACAGCACTCGGAAAAAATGACAAATAATCAACAACAGAAAAAAATATGGACCAAAGCAGGATCGAACCCGTACTCAGTGGCACAGCGCCTTGCCACGAAAAGCCAAACGCTAGGGATCAATTTTTCCGAGTGATGTAAACATACCACTTCCTCTGAATTGATTCGCTGATTATCGCCTCCGAAGTTTCCCTCTAGAATAATATTCATTTATTATTATTTGTCTCCACATTTTCATCAATAACGTTCGCAAACAAATTACAAACAGTGATGAATGGACGACCTTGCTCTGAGTTACGGAATCTTGTTACAACAGATAAAAGCAAAGAAAGAATATACTCATCTTTTGCCAGCACACAATAACAGTTAATTTATTGGATCACTGATATATATATATACATTTTAGCTTCAATAGTTATATATATATATATATATATATATATATATATATATATATATATATATATATATACATGTGTGTGCATGCGTGCATGTGTGTAAAAAGGTAATGGCCTCACGCAGAAAAAAACGTTTCAATAACATGTACTTTTAATTTGATTGTGACAGGATTAAAAAGGTCAACGAATTCTAAATATATTGGATCGATAATAGCTTCAGATGGTAGATTAGATGCCAGATGCGAATACTATGAAAAGGTAATATTCTGTGCTTTTGTCGCAGGTTGAGTAAAATGTAATTACACCAAAACTACTTCGCCAGTACTCATCATTGATGAGAGATCCAGTTCAGACAAGCTCAGGTAAAGATTGAAGAAGATTCAAAGGTTGAAAAACAAAACAAAAAAGTAAATGAAGGTTACCTCCCCTTCCTTGCAAGGCGTATGGGGAATGTGGTGTTATAAATAGTCCATTCAGAAACTCATAATCACACCTGAATTAGTTTTGCGTGATAACCGCTTGTTATCTTGGTTTCGAATTTTGCATGCAATCTTAGAATATTGATGACGCAAAGATTTTGGTATTTTTTATTCTACAAACACAACAGATTTTGCACATCAGCGAATTCCTTTGATCTTTTATGACGATATCACACAAGTTGATTCAAATTTTAGAGTTTACAGTAATCGTGTTACATTTTCCAGTTTACTGCAATTCTTGTCAGAGGCGGCGTATCTACATAGTGCTTAATTGTGAGTGTTGTTCGTTATGTGTATTTGCAAATATGAATTCAATTGGTTACAATTAGTCTTGTCCTTCGGTCACCATTAGACCACAGGACGTCCTAACTGCAGCTGGAATTGAATTCATCTTAATTTTAATCATTCCGAATCTGACGATTCCAAGAGGTTGATAATCATTACTGACTGGACAAATAATAATCCATCTCGTTTCCAGTACTCATCTTCCACCCGCAATAAATGTTCAACACACTTCTTTTGCATAGTTGTAAATTTGCATTTCAAACTCATTGTAATTTAGATATAAATGTTGGTATTTAAAGTCAACAAAGTGTCTACTGAGTCTTCACAAAATTAATAAAGATACGCCTTCCCTTCGGTAATTAAAGCCAAGGCCGTGGTGCGTCATGTCGTTCAATATTCAGTTTTGTGCACGGGATTTTCCTGAAGTTAGTGTTTCTGCAATAGCCAAACTATTTTACGTGAACGACCGCACCAAATTAATGTATATATCCTAAAATGGTGTCAAATTCGAACAGGGTGAATTTAATATAGCCTAAAGAAGAAAACCTTTAAACTAGATCAAATTTCTCAGAGCAAAACATATTTCTATAACTTCATCAATATTCTAAGATTGCATGCAAAGTTTGAAACCAAAATAACAAGCGGTTATGACGAAAAACTAATCCAGGTGTGATTATGAATTTCTGAACGGACTATTGTGACTTTTTTTTATGACCACGGCACATTTGTTGGTGTTGTGGTCGGTATCACACCAAGTCGCCTTTACTTCTAAAAGAGAAATCGCTGGTACCCGATTTTTAGAGGCTGGGTGAACCCCGGAGCTTTGTTGGTCCGAAAAAATATCCGCCAGTTCTGGGAATCGAACTTAGACCCGTCTGATAAGGAAGTAAGCAAATGACTTCCTATGTTTTGTTTTGAGCAAGCTCTGATAAGGAAGTAAGCAAATGACTTCCTATGTTTTGTTTTGACGAAATTCTGATAAGGAAGTAAGCAAATGACTTCCTATGTTTTGTTTTGAGCAAGCTCTGATAAGGAAGTAAGCAAATGACTTGCTATGTTTTGTTTGAGCAAGCTCTGATAAGGAAGTAAGCAAATGACTTCCTATGTTTTGTTTTGAGCAAGCTCTGATAAGGAAGTAAGCAAATGACTTCCTATGTTTTGTTTTGAGCAAGCTCTGATAAGGAAGTAAGCAAATGACTTCCTATGTTTTGTTTTGAGGAAATTCTGATAAGGAAGTAAGCAAATGACTTCCTATGTTTTGTTTTGAGCAAGCTCTGATAAGGAAGTAAGCAAATGACTTGCTATGTTTTGTTTTGAGCAAGCTCTGATAAGGAAGTAAGCAAATGACTTCCTATGTTTTGTTTTGAGCAAGCTCTGATAAGGAAGTAAGCAAATGACTTCCTATGTTTTGTTTTGACGAAATTCTGATAAGGAAGTAAGCAAATGACTTCCTATGTTTTGTTTTGAGCAAGCTCTGATAAGGAAGTAAGCAAATGACTTCCTATGTTTTGTTTTGAGGAAATTCTGATATGGATGTAAGCAAATGACTTCCTATGTTTTGTTTTGAGCAAGTTCTGATAAGGAAGTAAGCAAATGACTTACTATGTTTTGTTTTGAGGAAATTCTGATAAGGAAGTAAGCAAATGACTTCCTATGTTTTGTTTTGAGGAAATTCTGATAAGGAAGTAAGCAAATGACTTCCTATGTTTTGTTTTGAGGAAATTCTGATAAGGAAGTAAGCAAATGACTTCCTATGTTTTGTTTTGAGGAAATTCTGATAAGGAAGTAAGCAAATGACTTCCTATGTTTTGTTTTGAGGAAATTCTGATAAGGAAGTAAGCAAATGACTTGCTATGTTTTGTTTTGAGGAAATTCTGATAAGGAAGTAAGCAAATGACTTCCTATGTTTTGTTTTGAGGAAATTCTGATATGGAAGTAAGCAAATGACTTCCTATGTTTTGTTTTGAGGAAATTCTGATAAGGAAGTAAGCAAATGACTTCCTATGTTTTGTTTTGAGCAAGCTCTGATATGGAAGTAAGCAAATGACTTCCTATGTTTTGTTTTGAGCAAGCTCTGATATGGAAATGAATTCTGGATGATTAAACAATAGGTAACTTACTAGTTTAGTGTATTTCTGTTCGGAGTAATGTCCTCTTGCAGTTTTTTTTCGATCGTTCTCTAAATTGTTAAACAGCAGGTTGTCGATAATTCTGCTACTTAATGGTAGTGGTCTCCGTCAGTCATAGTTGACTATGAATTTTGCAGCGCCCCTAAAACGTTATTTTTATTTTCTTTCGTCGTGTAATCTTCGGATAAAAGAGATGAGATTTAAGATGGGCACAGCCAGAAACGAGAAACTTTGTGGGCGTATAAGAAGACTTATCAACCAACACAGAACTGGAGTCGTGAGTCGCTGGACACTGCGGGACTTGCTGAGGAGGAGATCCGAGCACAAATGGACACGTTGGGAGTGCAATAATGATGACCCGCAAATAACTCAATAACTCAATAATGCAATACTCTTTTTCTATGAATCTGTCTGTGCTTGGGCTGGAGCTTTAGTGTGTGTTTCCAAAGATTGCGGTCATACAGTTATCTCTTCCCAAGCTGCAGGGTTTATGTTCAGTCTTCATATCACGTTCTAGACCAACCATGCAATAACTTCCAAAGATTGCGGTCATACAGTTATCTCTTACCAAGCTGCAGGGTTTATATTCAGTCTTCATATCTATGATTCGCTTCCATAAGTTAGAATTGGCTCTATATAGCACCGATGAACTCTTTCTCACTTCTAATGACACAGATTTTGTATTTGGACATAATTTTACTTAGCAATATAAAAAGGTAGTTTGCCATTCCTTTCATCTTGGCAGTGACTGTACTAGTCGGAGATCGCAGCCATTGTCCCTATACATGAGATCCTCTGCCTGCCATCACGGAGTGGGGACCATAACCGGCACTACTTGTTGGCTGCTCCCACAACACCATCCACCACCTGCTTAAATGGCTTCACGTAACACTGATGGGAGGGGGCTAAACGGGAGCTCCGCCTTGCCCAAGGGTGTACCGAAGATTAGCGACGGAAAGGAGACGTCGTACTCCTCCTTTGAAAGGGCAGCATTCTACCCATCTGACCCAAATGCACATATCACCATAAACTGTGTTCAACTCCTTCCCCACACACCGGCCCTACCGCAGCACTGCACGCATGTTTCCCCTTTACAACTGTACAGTTACAATACAAACAAAATGGCGGACGCGTCAATAAATTATAATAATACAACAAGTGTTTTGCACGCTCTATATATGTCATATGTGATGACACTGAACTTATATGTGTAATGTGTAATTATGGTAATACTTTTCAAGGAGATAGTTATTACTCTTTTAGTTTGTATTTATTATACAACACTTATTCTTTCGTTAGTCTTTAGTGCTGTGATATATTAATTATAACAGAATAGAAGTTTCGTTTAGCTTTTATGGATCAGCTGTCGTTAGCAACTGTCATCAAAGTGGCATCTCTGACATGAGGTAATAATTTTTATGTTGCGTTCCTTTTCTTTCCTCATTTCAACACATGTTGTATGCCGCTTCGTTTCATATTTAACCTGTACAATGATTAATGTATAATGTATAAATAAAAATCCTGAGTTTCACACGTCGTGGCGACTGCTTGACCAAGCGGCCTTTGTCCCTCTGGTTCTATCGTTGCCCCCCGTCATACACCAGCAATGGTACTATGTGACGTAAAGATAGTTTTTTTTTAAAAAATGATTAATGTAAACACAAAATGTAGTCAGTTATTAAATCATTTCTGAACATTTTGCTTTTAATGGTCAATACATTTATACATCATTGTTATAGAACAATGACAAATAACAGCTATAATTATAATCATCATCATCAAGTACCGGGCCTGCTGGCATAGGGGATCATGTCTCTCCACAACTTTCGATCTCGACAGTTAATTATTATCTATGTTGTTGACCTTCTGCCAAGCCATTCTCTTAAGCTGTCTGGTAATTTTATCTTTGCTTCCCTCTATCTCTTTGTCCTCAATTTTCCCAGTTGTTACAATATATTCCAGTTGTTCACTTCTCGTTACATGGCCAAAAATTGATGATTGTTTCTTCCTAATATTGGAAATTAGCTCCCCTCTGGCCTCTTTCTGAACGTTTTCATTACTCTTCTTAGCATAAAAAAAATAATGACAATATGTGCACATAACGTTGCATTCGCCACAGTACAACTGAACGAATCTCTGTCTCCAGCCAGATCTCCCACATAACGTTGCATTCACTACAGCCCATCTGAAAGAATCTCTGTCTCCAGCCAGATCTCCCACATAACGTTGCCTTCACTACAGCCCATCTGAAAGAATCTCTGTCTCCAGCCAGATCTCCCACATAACGTTGCCTTCACTACAGCCCATCTGAAAGAATCTCTGTCTCCAGCCAGATCTCCCACATAACGTTGCATTCACTACAGCCCATCTGAAAGAATCTCTGTCTCTAGCCAGATCTTCCATATAACGTTGCATTCACCACAGCCTGTCTGAAATAATCTCTGTCTCAGCCAGATCTCCCACATAACGTTGCATTCACTACAGCCCATCTGAAAGAATCTCTGTCTCCAGCCAGATCTCCCACATAACGTTGCATTCACTACAGCCCATCTGAAAGAATCTCTGTCTCCAGCCAGATCTCCCACATAACGTTGCCTTCACTACAGCCCATCTGAAAGAATCTCTGTCTCCAGCCAGATCTCCCACATAACGTTGCATTCACTACAGCCCATCTGAAAGAATCTCTGTCTCTAGTCAGATCTTCCATATAACGTTGCATTCACCACAGCCTGTCTGAAATAATCTCTGTCTCCAGCCAGATCTCCCACATAACGTTGCATTCACTACAGCCCATCTGAAAGAATCTCTGTCTCCAGCCAGATCTCCCACATAACGTTGCATTCACTACAGCCCATCTGAAAGAATCTCTGTCTCCAGCCAGATCTCCCACATAACGTTGCATTCACTACAGCCCATCTGAAAGAATCTCTGTCTCCAGCCAGATCTCCCACATAACGTTGCCTTCACTACAGCCCATCTGAAAGAATCTCTGTCTCCAGCCAGATCTCCCACATAACGTTGCATTCACTACAGCCCATCTGAAAGAATCTCTGTCTCTAGCCAGATCTTCCATATAACGTTGCATTCACCACAGCCTGTCTGAAATAATCTCTGTCTCCAGCCAGATCTCCCACATAACGTTGCATTCACTACAGCCCATCTGAAAGAATCTCTGTCTCCAGCCAGATCTCCCACATAACGTTGCATTCACTACAGCCCATCTGAAAGAATCTCTGTCTCCAGCCAGATCTCCCACATAACGTTGCATTCACTACAGCCCTTCTGAAAGAATCTCTGTCTCCAGCCAGATCTCTCATAGAACGATACATTCACCACAGCCCATCTGAAAGAATCTCTGTCTCCAGCCAGATCTCCCACAGAACGTTGCATTCACCACGGCCCTTCTGAAAGAATCTCTGTCTCTAGCCAGATCTCTCATAGAACGATACATTCACCACAGCCCATCTGAAAGAATCTCTGTCTCCAGCCAGATCTCTCATAGAACGATACATTCACCACAGCCCATCTGAAAGAATCTCTGTCTCTAGCCAGATCTCTCATAGAACGATACATTCACCACAGCCCATCTGAAAGAATCTCTGTCTCCAGCCAGATCTCCCACAGAACGTTGCATTCACCACAGCCCATCTGGAAGAATCTCTGTCTCTAGCCAGATCTTCCACTTCTTCTGTAGCCATGTTCAAGGTCTCCTTGATGACTTGAACCCGCTTTCTTCTTGGTCTGTCACTGATGCGTCGCCCAGGAACCATGCCTTCCATTATTGTTCTTTCCAACACCTATATCTTTTTGACGTGGCTCTTGTATTTTAATGTCCCCTGCAGATCGGTGCTTATAAGCCATTTCCTTTTAATGTTTAAATCTTTCAATATATTTGTGTAACTATCATCATGTGAAAATTGATGTTGGACAGAATGTAAATCTCCTCGGGGGCCTCGGTAGCCTAGTTGGGAAAACCACTTGACTGGACTACCGACGTTCGGACAACCCGTGTTCGATTCCACTGGGAGCAGTGTGAGTTGTACTTGTGGTTGGAAAAAAAAATACCCCCAGGGTCGACCCAGCCGTTGGCATAAATGGGTACCAGGGTATTACCCTGGGAAGGTGAGGAATGTTGCCTCGCATCGTGAGTTTCGATGCTCGAAGCGACACTATCCAGAATTCTCCGAACATTTTTGGATAGGCGCCGAGCACATATGGCATATGGATGGAAACTCGCGTGCTAAGACGCTGGTTCAAGTCTCGTACTTTACATTTACCGTTAGGTAAATCTTATTATAACCCAGAAAAAGTCTCGTTCTCATTTTTTGGAGGCTAGGTGAACCCAGGAGCCTTGCCGGTCTAAAAAATCCGACACATCTGGGATTTGAAACCAACACTTCTGATCAGAAATGAAATAGCCGCCGAGGCTCTAGAACTACTTAGTCAAGATAAATATTGTTGAAGGTTTGAAGCCAAGGGAGACAATATCATGTGCTGCACGTATCATTGGATAATAGTTGTGTGTTGTTGCTGCATGTATCATTGGATAATAGTGTGTTGTTTGCTGCATGTATCATTAGATGATTGTTTGTTGTTTGCTGCACGTATCATTGGATGATTGTGTACAGTTTGCTGCATGTATCATTGAATAATAATTGTGTGTTTGCTGCATGTATCATTGGATAAAGTGTGTTGTTTGCTGCACGTATCATTGGATAATTGTTTTTTTTATTGATGCACGATTCATTGGATAAGTGTGTATTGTTTGCTGCATGTATCATTGGATAAATGTGTGTTGTTTGCTGCATGTATCATTGGATAATTGTTTTTTTTTATTGATGCACGATTCATTGGATAAGTGTGTATTGTTTGCTGCATGTATCATTGGATAAATGTGTGTTGTTTGCTGCATGTATCATTGGATAATTGTTTTTTTTTATTGATGCACGATTCATTGGATAAGTGTGTATTGTTTGCTGCATGTATCATTGGATAAATGTGTGTTGTTTGCTGCATGTATCATTGGATAATTGTTTTTTTAATTGATGCACGATTCATTGGATAAGTGTGTGTTGTTGCACGTATCATTGGATAACTGTGTGTCATTGTGACATGCAGATTTTCCTCATTCCTTTGTTATTATATCCACTAAAGATATCAAGATTGTTTAACCATATTATACACTCAACTGTTGTACAAATGTGCTATCGTGCATTCAACTATCATACCAATGTACTATCATACACTCAACTTTAAACTTATTACTAATCATACATTCGCCTATTATACTAATCTACTATCATACACTCAACTGTTATACCAATGTACTACCGTAGATTTAACAGATATACTAATGTAATATCACTCAACTGTTGTTCTTGCTGTTGTACTAATGTACTATCATGCATTCAATTGTTATAATTATGTACTATCATACACTCAACTGTTATACTAATGTACTATCATACACTCAACTGTTATATTAATGCACTATCATTAGCCCCCAGTTAGGTGGTTTTCCCAACTAGACTACCGAGGTCCCCATTCGGATGCTTTTTCCAACTAGACTACAGAGGCCCCCAGTTAGGTGGTTTTCCCAACTAGACTACAAAGACCCTCAGTCGGGTGATTTTCCCAACTAGACTATGGAGGCCCCTAGTCGGGTGGGTTCCCAATAAGACTACTGAGGCCCCCAGTTAGATGGTTTTCCCAACTAGACTACAGAGTCCCCCAGTTAGGTGGTTTTCCCAACTAGGCTACCGCGATCCCCTATAGCATTTATAATTGCTGACTGCTTTTAAAGCAGACTTATTTGCTAAATTATGTAATTCCTTAACAATAAACACATTCGTATTTCTTTGTCGCTGCAAAGTATGGACACCCACCTCTAATCTTGAAAAAGGAATACAAACTCTATAGATGAGACGTTATGAAAAGATCATACTCATATCATACATAGATTCCATCAGCAATGTCAAAGTTTAAAACAAAATATAGCAATCCACAGAATCAATAAAAGTTCTATATATAGTTAATTGTACTTGTAGTTAGTTGTAGTTGTAATTAATTGTACTTGTAGTTAGTTGTAGTTGTAATTAGTTGTACTTGTAGTTAGTTGTAGTTGTAATTAATTGTACTTGTAGTTAGTTGTAGTTGTAATTAATGGTACTTGTAGTTAGTTGTAGTTGTAATTAGTTTGTACTTGTAGTTAGTTGTAGTTGTAATTTATTGTACTTGTAGTTAGTTGTAGTTGTAATTAATTGTACTTGTAGTTAGTTGTATTTGTAATTAATTGTACTTGTAGTTAGTTGTAGTTGTAATTAATTGTACTTGTAGTTAGTTGTAGTTGTAATTAATTGTACTTGTAGTTAGTTGTAGTTGTAATTAATTGTACTTGTAGTTAGTTGTAGTTGTAATTAATTGTACTTGTAGTTAGTTGTAGTTGTAATTAATTGTACTTGTAGTTAGTTGTAGTTGTAATTAATTGTACTTGTAGTTAGTCGAAGGCCACAACAAACGAATTAAAATCCATAACTGCTCAACCGCCCGTGCCAGTGAAATAATTAACATCTCATCTCATTGAAAGATCCAAACAAAGAAGGCAGCTGTATCCCCATCATAGCAGCAGCACATGCCAAAAGACATAAGGCAAAACTGCACGGAAAGTGAGCACAACCGAATTGTCCTTCGTCATACGATATCATCATTCATCGTAAACAATCGGAATATCGAAACACGATCCGGATGAAAAACACAGCTCACGGTGTGCACAAAACGCTAACTCAGTAGCTTCGGCAGCAAGCCGGACTTGGAATATGAGGAAACTGCAACAAGGAACACTTTTCAGACAGAGCCTCAACGTTCCTGTTGCCTTTCCGTCATATTGACCGGATAAATGGACAAATTAAAGACTTACTATTAATGCTGAAAGAATGGAATTTTAAATGGTACGACATGTTTTTGGTCCTGCACTTATTAAGTTCGTTCTACAGGGCACATTGCCAGGCATCATCATCATCATCGGGTGCCGTCTCCGCAACGAAGGTTGGCTACCATGGATCGCCATTCCACTCTGTTTCTTGCTTTGATGGTGCAGGTTGTCATAGATTGACTTGTCCATCTTTTGATGTTACTCGTTCATGTTAGTCTTGGTCAGCCTCTGCCTCTTTTACCTTGTATTTATTTGTGTATATATTTGTCTTTTAATATGGCCCAAAAATCTCATTTGTCTTGTTCTAATTGTGTTTAGTAGTTCTCTTTTAATTTTTAGTTGTTTTAAGACTGCACCATTTGTTTTCTTTTCTTTCCATCCAATTCTACATATTCTTCTATAAATCTGCATTGCCAGGCAAAAGATGATAAAGGAGCATCCATAAAAGACAAATCAGAGAATTGACAGGATTAGCCTTCGTCACATCTCCGAGATCAAATCTGGATGGTGAAAGATTAAGGAAAATTGTGAAAGTGTCAACAGTCATGTCCAGATGACAACCAAGGTCACGTGACTCTTCTTTTCTTCTTCTTCCTCATTTGCCTTTCAGCGTCGAGGGGATATATATTTGCGGTCTTTTGATCTTCTGTTCGCCTCGGCTGCTGTTATCTTTCCTAGTGCTTCTAATATTCCATTGATCCATCTTTTTCGTGGTCGACCCTAGGGTCTGATATTCTTGCAAAGTTTATTGAGGGCTCGTTGTGTTGTGTTTTGATCACTCAGCCTTGCCAAGTGGCCAAACCATGTTATTTGTTGTTTCTTTATATATTCTATGGCGGGGGCTATTCCTAGCTTTTTTCTCAGTTCTTCATTTCTGATCTTATCTCTCAGGCTGTTTTCTGTCATTCGTCTAACACATTTCATCTCAGTAAAGGTTATTTCTACAAAGCTAAAACAAAGCTAAAAGTTCAACAAAGATGAAATGGTTTGGCCACATGACAAGGCAGAAAGATCAAACAAGACACACCGAGCCTCCAACAAAGAATACCAGACACAAGGGTCGACCACGAAAACAATGGATGGATGGAATATTAGAAGCACTAGCAAACATAACAGCAGCACAGGCGAACAGAGGAGCAAAAGACTGCAAATTATATCTCCCCTCGACGCTGAAAGGCAAATGAGGAAGGATTGAAGAAGAAGAAGAAGAGGTTATTTTCTTATTGTTCTTGCATCTAGGGTCCAGGACTGGCATTGGTAGCACAACGTTGGGATGAAGGGTCCAGGTCTGGCATTGGTAGCACAACGTTGGGATGAAGACTGTATTCATGTGACTGAAGAATGATAATTCAGTTATTGTTATGTTATTTATTGTAGTGGTCTCACGTGGAGCTTGTAATAATATATTGTATAAAAACACAATTGTTATATATTTGTTATCTCGTTCGTTTTCAAATATACGACAGCAATTACCTTTTCAATTATTAGATTTCCTAATTTCAAAAGATTATATTGTCTTTAATTTTAATCATTAGATTTCCTAATTTCACAAGATTATATTGTCTTTAATTTCAATTAATAGATTTTCTAATTTTACAAGATTATATTGTCTTTAATTTCAATCATTAGATTTCCTAATTTCACAAGATTATATTGTCTTTAATTTCGATCATTAGATTTTCTAATTTCACAAGATTATATTGTCTTTAATTTCAATCATTAGATTTCCTATTTTCACAAGATTATATTGCCTTTAATTTCAATCATCAGATTTCCTAATTTCACAAGATTATATTGTCTTTAATTTCAATCATTAGATTTCCTATTTCACAAGATTATATTGCCTTTAATTTCAATCATCAGATTTCCTAATTTCACAAGATTATATTGTCTTTAATTTCTAATATGTTTTTTAGATCTAACAGGAAATAGCAAGTCTGTGATATGACACTCCATAATGGATTCTTTGACAAGACAACTGACTCTACTAGCAACTGGAAATGTGGACTGTCATCTTGTTTTGAAACTGCTACAGTTATTATCTGATGGAGGCATTGAGATTTTAGAAGATCATAAGAAATTATTCTTCATCACGGGGAGTTAACAAAACACAACCAGAAGGAAATGACGACGCTCAAGATGACCTTCATGAAAAATCATCACTTTCTGTTGTTGTGTCTGGTCAGAACAAAAATATTGACATCATGACATCGCTGCAGTTTATGTTGACAAGAAAAACCATATTGGACAGAAGTCCATTACATTTGGTTGCGGAGATTGGGGACACAGAACTTGTTGACATATTTCTTACTGCTAGAGCTGATGTTGATTCAATGGATGTAAGGAAACAAACCCCACTACATCTAAGTGCGAAGAATGGTCATAAAGAAATTGTTGAAATCCTTCTTAAAACTGGAGCTGATGTTAATGTTGAAGACTGTCGTATGGAAACCCCGCTACATGTGAGTGCTATGAATGGCCATAAAGAAATTGTTGAAATCCTTCTTAAAGCTGGAGCTGATGTTAATGTTGAAGACTGTTTTAAGCAAACTCCACTACATTTGTGCACTAGTGAAGGCTATAAAGAAATTGTGGTAATCCTTCTTGAAGCTGGAGCTACTGTTGATGTTGAACGCTGTGATAAACAAACTCCATTACATTTGAGTGCTAGTAAAGGACATAAAGAAATTGTTGAAATCCTTCTTAAAGCCAGAGCTACTGTTGATGTTGAAGACTGTCGTATGGAAACCCCGCTACATGTCAGTGCTATGAATGGCCATAAAGAAGTTGTTGAAATCCTTCTTAAAGCTGGAGCTACTGTTGATGTTGAGGAAGATTCTCCAACTGCTCTACATTTATGTGCTATGAAAGGACATAAAGAAATTGTGAAATTCTTCTTAAGCTGGAGCTACTGTTGATGTTGAAGATGAGTTTAAGCAAACCCATTACACTTGAGTGCTATGGAAGGCCATAATGAAATTGTTGAAATTCTTCTTAAAGCTGGAGCTACTATTGATGTTGAAGACAATACAAAACAAACTCCACTACATAAGAGTGCTAATAAAGGTCACAAAGAAATTGTAGAAAACCTTCTTAAAGCTGGAGCAACTGTTAATGTCCAAAACTTTCTAAAGCATACCCCACTTCATGACAGCGCGATGAATGGCCATAAAGAAATTGTGGAAGTCCTTCTTAAAATGGAGCTACTGTAAATGCTAAAAACAGGTATATGCAAACTACACTACATTTAAGTGCTAAGAAAGGACAAAAAGAAATTACGAACATTCTCCTAAAAGCTGGGGCTTCTGTTAATGCTCAAGACAACATTAGGCAAACTGCACTACATTATTGTTATGACAATCCTTGTAAAGAAATAGTTGAAGTCCTCATTAGTGCCGGGCTGATATAAATGTTGTAGACATTGATGGGATGACACCACTACATTTAAATGCAAAGAAAGGACATAAAGATATTGTTGAATTTCTTCTCAATGCTGGTGCTGCTGTTGATGCTAAAACAGAACTTGAAATGACACCATTACATTACAGTGTTATGAGTGGCCATATGGAAGTTGTTGAAATTCTTATCAAAGCTGGAGCTAGTGTTAATGCTGGAAATAGTGAGATGAACACACCATTACACACTAGTGCTGGGTTTGGTTGTAAAGAAATTACTGAAATTCTCTCAAATTTGGAGCTGCCATAATGCAGAAGACAGAACAAGAAAACTCCTCTACATTTGAGTGCTCATAATAATCATCACCAAATAATTGCAATCCTTCTTGAAGCTGGGGCCTTCGTTGATGCCGAAGACATTAATAAGAAGACACCACTTTATTGCAGTATTGAAGGAGGCCATTTTGAAACTGTTGAAATGCTTCTAAAAGCTGGGGCTGTTGTTAATGCTAAAACAATTAAAGGAGAAACTCCGCTACACTGCAGTGCACAGGCTGGCTGTACAGAAATAGTTGACATTCTTCTCAAAGATGGAGCTGACATTAGCACAGAAGATAATAATGAACAGACTCCATTACACCTGAGTGCTGAGAGTGGCCATAAAGAAATAGTTGAAGTTCTTGTCAAAGCTGGAGCTAGCGTTAATGCTGAAAACATTAATAAACAAACTCCATTACACCTGAGTGCTGAGAGTGGCCATAAAGAAATAGTTGAAGTACTTGTCAAAGCTGGAGCAAGTGTTAATGCTGAAAACATTAATAAACAAACTCCATTACACCTGAGTGCTGAGAGTGGCCATAAAGAAATAGTTGAAGTACTTGTCAAAGCTGGAGCAAGTGTTAATGCTGAAAACAATAATAAACAAACTCCATTACACCTGAGTGCTGAGAGTGGCCATAAAGAAATAGTTGAAGTTCTTGTCAAAGCTGGAGGTAGTGTTAATGCTGAAAACATTAATAAACAAACTCCATTACACCTGAGTTCTCAGAATTGTCATAAAGAAATAGTTGAAGTACTTGTCAAAGCTGGAGCTAGCGTTAATGCTGAAAACATTAATAAACAAACTCCATTACACCTGAGTGCTGAGAGTGGCCATAAAGAAATAGTTGAAGTTCTTGTCAAAGCTGGAGCAAGTGTTAATGCTGAAAACATTAATAAACAAACTCCATTACACCTGAGTGCTGAGAGTGGCCATAAAGAAATAGTTGAAGTTCTTGTCAAAGCTGGAGCTAGTGTTAATGCTGAAAACATTAATAAACAAACTCCATTACACCTGAGTTCTCAGAATTGTCATAAAGAAATAGTTGAAGTACTTGTCAAAGCTGGAGCTAGAGATGACGCTGAAATCATTAATCAGCAACCCCCATTACATTTGAGCGCTTGAAATGGTCAGAATGAAAGTGTAGAATACCTTCTCAATACTGAATCTTTCCTTATGGCTAAAAACAGTGATAACTAAACTCCACGACATTTTTGTGGGCTGGTAATAAAAGTGCAGACATTTTAGAAAGTTAGTTTCTTTACTAGTTTGTGCTGCTCAATGAAAATTGCTCCTCCTTGTGAAGCGATTAATAAAATTCTCTGTTGTACATTTCTTTGCATATTTGTTCAATATTTTCTCTTAATTTCTTCTTCACACCTTCTGAAACGAGGTGTCTTTGATGAATATTGTATCAATAAAATCTTTATCCTTCAGGGTCTACAGGGTTTTGCCATGAATTTCTTGGCGAGATGTTTGATCTTATCTAACGAGCCTATGCTTGTCAACTTTGCTTATCTTATAAGTATTACTTTTAGTATCTCTTTAAGTTTTCCTCTTCTTATACATCCTGATGTCTCCTATAGAAGAGCTTGTCTTGAAATTCTTTTGTTGCTTCTACTCACAAATGTCCGACATATGCCCATCTTCTCTTCCTAATTGTAGATGAGACCGGTGGTTATATGGCATTTCTCTAATCTCTATATCAGTCTTGAATTCATTCCATTGTATACAGAGTATTCTTCTTAAACATTTGTCTTCAAATAATATATATTAATATTCAACAATATACAGAATGGGAAATGAAGAAATCACAGAAAGCGTGGCTGTGCAGCTAAAACCACTGTTCCGCTGGCTGAAAAGCCGGCGTACGGTGTTCGAAGCCCGCGGTAGACAGAAAGGATTTTTTCTATTGGGGGTGAAATAAAAATCCTGAGTCGCACACGTCGTGGCGACTGCTTGACCGAGCGGCCTTTATCCCTCTGGTTCTATCGTTGCCCCCGACATACACCAGCATGGTACTATGTGTCGTAAAGATAGTTTTTTTCTTTTTTTTAACAGAAAGAGTTGGAGTAATATGAACTCGGATCTTCATCCAGATACAACAAATTTAATTGTTTGAACATTTAGTTTGAACATACAGTTACACTGTAAACTTAGCAGAAGGTCAACAACAGAAATGATAAATAACTGTCGAGATCTAAAGTTGTGGAGAGACATGATCACCTACACCAGCAGGCATATACTTAATGATGATGACCACAAACTGAAACCACTTTCACACAATATCAATTTTAAGAATAAGGGAATGAACTAAACTCACGACATCTTCATCCGTGAGTGATGCAAAGTTCTCAAGACTAGAACTAAAATCCACTTTGAGATCAAAACAAACAGCTGTGAACTGCAATGATTACAACTTCAGATCATTATTTCCCTTGCAAACTTCAGATCATTATTACCCCTTACAACTTCAGATCATTATTTCCCCTTACAACTTCAGATCATTATTTCCCATTACAACTTCAGATCATTATTTCCCCTTGCAACTTCAGATCATAATTTCCCCTTACAACTTCAGATCATTATTTCCCCTTGCAAACACAAATCAATATATTTTATGTACAGGACTTTTTAAAGTTTTCAAAAATAGATTATTTATTGATTTATTTGGGTACCTAAATGGAAATATTTTATTAACAGAGTTAAACAGATTTGGTGGAATAGAAGATTGTCAATCAATCATACAAAAAATGTGGTGGGATAGAAGATTGTCAATCAATCATACAAAAAATTTGGTGGATAGAAGATTGTCAATCAATCATACAAAAAATGTGGTGGGATAGAAGATTGTCAATCAATCATACAAAAAATTTGGTTGGATAGAAGATTGTCAATCAATCATACAAAAATGTGGTGGGATAGAAGATTGTCAATCCTACAAAAAATGTGGTGGGACAGAAAAATTATCAATCAATCATACAAAAGATTTGGTGAGATAGAACACTGTAGGTCAATCATACACAAGCTTTTGTGAGATAGAACATTGTAAGTCAATCATACACAAGCTTTTGTGAGATAGAACATTGTAAGTCAATCATACACAAGCTTTTGTGAGATAGAACATTGTAAGTCAATCATACATAAGCTTTTGTGAGATAGAACATTGTAAGTCAATCATACACAAGCTTTTGTGAGATAAAACATTGTAAGTCAATCATACACAAGAGTTTGTGAGATGGAACATTGTAAGTCAATCATACACAAGATTTTGTGAGATAGAACATTGTAAGTCAATCATACACATGATTTTGTGAGATAGAACATTGTAAGTCAATCACACACAAGATTTTGTGAGATAGAACATTGTAAGTCAACCATACACAAGCTTTTGTGAGATAGAACATTGTAAGTCAATCATACACAAGAGTTTGTGAGATAGAACATTGTAAGTCAATCATACACAAGATTTTGTGAGATAGAACATTGTAAGTCAATCATACACATGATTTTGTGAGATAGAACATTGTAAATCAATCATACACAAGCTTTTGTGAGATAGAACATGTAAAGGATGTGGTAGAGAATGCCAGAAGGTGAATAAGACACAAACATACATCAACATTGCCATATTGTAATGTATTGGTCTTGTTTTGCATTTATTGAAGCAGATGGTAGAACTATGATAATTGCTTTGTTAATTAATTGAAACATTTATGATACACTTGTTTTTGAAATAATTAACATTTCTAACCATGTTTACCGAGATTAACAACCTGCCCAGAACAGAGTTGAGGGATGAGATACAATGTAGATCCTATATAAGGTTTGATGCTTTATAACAAAGATCGTCGGACAGAGAGAATTTTGAATTTTTAAGCCATGTGTGACATCTTCAGCTTGAAAGGACAAGAGATAGTTAAATAATCATCATCATGTGCTATACTGGTCGGCATAGGTGATCATATCCTTCTACAATCTTCTATCCACAGTGCATCATATCAATTCTGTTGTTGACTATTTTCCATGCCATGACGCTAAGTTATCTGATATCTTCTCTCTTTGTTGTCCGTATCTCTTTTTCCCTGTATTTTGCCAGTTGTAACCAAGTAATCTAACTTTCCTCTTCTCATGATATGTCAGAAAAATGTTGATTGTTTCTTTCTGATGTTTTTTAAGAGCTCCCTTTTTGTGTTGGCCTCTTTGAGAACTTCCTCATTGGTCTTTTTATCTGTCCAGGGAACTTTCAACATTCTTCTGAGAAATCCCATCTCTGTTACCTCTAATCGTCTTTTCATTTGTTTGTCTACTATCCATGATTCGCTTCCATAGGTCCAAATGGCTCTATACAGCACAGATGAACTCTCTTTTTCACTCAAGATAGATAGATACCTTGTTCTTCTTTTCCTTCTATCTTTTTTTAGCTCCATGTGGAGCATATGTCTTCAACAAACACTTTCTAAGTCGTTCTGTTTTTTGCCATTCTTTTAAGATCATTCTATGTCTTCCCCATCATCTTCATCTCTGCTTCTATCTGTCTTCTCCAAGAATTCCTTGGTCTTCCCTCCTGGGGATTCCAAAAATGGGCCTGTTGTGTAATACTCTCAGTTGGCTTCCGCAGTGTGTGTCCTATCCAGCACCATCGTCTTCGCAGTATCTCTTTATCCACTGGTATTTGACTGGTACATTTCCATAATTCTATGTTAGTGATTTTGTCCTGCCATTTCCATCCTTTTATCACTGCAAAAGCATCCATTAATGTAAGTCTGTATCTTCATGATTATCAATTTTGTTGTTCTCCATGTTTCACAGCCATATAATAGCATCAACTTAACATTTGAGTTGAAAATTTTTATTTTTTATTTTTAATTTCATTACATACCATGTTGATGTTTTTTCTGTGTTCGCCAGCTTTGACCTCTGACGAAGTCCCTAGAGGCTAGCTATGGTCTGAATTTTGTGTTTTAATCCATTTATCCCTGGCAGCCATGTGTACAGGGGTCCCTCACCGCACAGGCAGATAACTCCATCCTCTGAGGTGCTCATATTTTTTCCGTCAATGAGTAATTGACGCTTCAAGTTGGTCTCGCTGCTGAGACCAGGGGTGGTTACCGCAGAGAAATCATAGATAAAATCCCAACTGGTGCAGCCAGGATTTGAACCCACAAGCTCTCTGTCTCGAGGCCGGCGTCTTGCGTCGAGACCAACCATTAAAAAATATCAAAGTAGTTATGATGGGTAATTCTTTGTTAATCTGATTATACATTGATTCCACTTAATATTTTCTCCAAAAGATATAAAATCTTTTGTATGATTAACTAAAAATGTTCTACCTCACAAAATCTTTTGTATAATTGACTAACAATGTTCTATCTCACCAAATTTTCTATATAATTGACTAACAATGTTCTATCTCACCAAATTTTCTATATAATGACTAACAATGTTCTATCTCACCAAATTTTCTATATAATTGACTAACAATGTTCTATCTCACCAAATTTTCTATACAATTGACTAACAATGTTCTATCTCACCAAATTTTCTATATAATTGACTAACAATGTTCTATCTCACCAAATTTTCTATACAATTGACTAACAATGTTCTATCTCACCAAATTTTCTATATAATTGACTAACAATGTTCTATCTCACAAAATTTTCTATATAATTGACTAACAATGTTCTATCTCAAACTAACAGCAGATCATCATTGTGAAGAACTATAACTTCTGTCCTATGTGCTGTCTTCGGCCGGATAGGAAAATGAAAATGAATCAGTCATTTGGGGATCCCATGCTGTTTGACATCAATTATGCCAAATGACAAGAACCTCTCATCACATAACCAGTTTCAATTCTCAAAATTAAAATATTTGTCCCAGATTTAACCTTCCAGCATCTTAGAAACAAACACTTCTTTAGCCAGTTACATTGAATCTAACACAGACTGGTACAAATTATCACTTAAACAGGTAGTTGTCTTCATGAGAGAGTCCGGAATCCTACTCTGACAGAGTCATGATCACAGAAGAAGGAGAAGACTGGTACAAAACATATTATTCATTTGATGAGAAAATATTTGATACAATAATTTTTATTTAATCAAAAAACTCATTGTTTTTTTTTTTCAAGTTTATTTTTTGGGAAAATGCCTCTGTTACACATTTACTCTTTAGCATTTATTTATTTTTGCATCAACATGAAAATAAATATTTCTGTACAGTTAAAACATAATTTAATTCCTTTAAAATAATATTGCGTGTTAAATCAGTGAAAGATCTATATGTTGTATTTTGAATGCATGTTATGTAATTTAGTTTAGATTCCTGCCCAATGTAAAAAAGGTAAAGTAAAGGTTCCCTCTACGCCTTGCTTAGTGTATAGGGATATGGTGTTCGTCATCATTGAGTGCCATCTCCGCACCGAAGGTTGGCTACCATAGTGAGCCATTCAGTTCTGTCTCTTACTTTGATGGTGCAGGTTGTCATAGGCTGACTTGTCCATTGTTTGATGCTACTCGTCTATGTTAAGGTAGGTCTACCTCTGCCTCTTTTACCTTGTATTTTCTGCCCAAGGTTACTTTTAGTAGGCTGCTGCAATTTTTAACATGCCCCAAAAATCTCAGTTGTCCTATTTGAATTGTGTTTAGTTGTTCTCTTTAATTTTTAGTTGTTTTAAGACTTCATCGTTTGTTTGTTGATATGGTGTTAATGATCATATTTCTCCAACATGGCACATTTTTGGGTGATGTGGTCGATATCATGCCAGGCCCCTTTTACTTCCCAAAAAAATCTCAGGTACCCATTTTTAGAAGCTGAGTGAAAACCGTAGCCTTGTCGGTCGGAAACAATTTTTTTAATCCATTTTGGGATTGTACCCAGATCCCTCTGATAAAGAAGTGAGCACACTAACCACTCAGCCAACTCGATATACTAGAATTATTTTTGCTTTCATTGATAGATAATCTGGTATGAGAGGTAGGACAGTGGTGATGAGCTGATTAGTAGCTGGGACTGATATGCAGCAATAAACAGCAGAGCTTAGAAGTTTTTATTTACTCAACCAACATGGTACCATTGTTTATTTACTCAACCAACATGGTACCATTGTTTATTTACTCAACCAATATGGTACCATTGTTTATTTACTCAACCAACATGGTACCATTGTTTATTTACTCAACCAACATGGTACCATTGTTTATTTACCCAACCAACATGGTACCATTGTTTATTTACTCAACCAACATGGTACCATTGTTTATTTACTCAACCAACATGGTACCATTGTTTATTTACTCAACCAACATGGCACCATTGTTTATTTACTCAACCAACATGGTACCATTGTTTATTTACTCAACCAACATGGTACCATTGTTTATTTACCCAACCAACATGGTACCATTGTTTATTTACTCAACCAACATGGTACCATTGTTTATTTACTCAACCAACATGGTACCATTGTTTATTTACTCAACCAACATGGTACCATTGTTTATTTACTCAACCAACATGGTACCATTGTTTATTACTCAACCAACATGGTACCATTGTTTATTTACTCAACCAACATGGTACCATTGTTTATTTACTCAACCAACATGGTACCATTGTTTATTTACTCAACCAACATGGTACCATTGTTTATTTACTCAACCAACATGGTACCATTGTTTATTTACTCAACCAACATGGTACCATTGTTTATTTACTCAACCAACATGGTACCATTGTTTATTTACTCAACCAACATGGTACCATTGTTTATTTACTCAACCAACATGGTACCATTGTTTATTTACTCAACCAACATGATACTATTGCTTATTGAGATCAAACTCAGAAAATGGAAACTGAATATTTTCTCTACGAAAGTAGTACATCCTTCCATGCTGCTGACCACACCACCTAGAAATGAACATTTTCAGTGCCTAGAGTTATACAGTGGCAAATAAATTCTTTATATGTATATTGTTAAGAGTATGTTATTTTATGTTGTTAAAGAATATGTTATTTTATGTTGTTAAAGAATATGTTATTTTATGTTGTTAAAGAGTATGTTATTTTATGTTGTTAAAGAGTATGTTATTGTATGTTGTTAAAGAATATATATTTTATATTGTTAAAGAATATTATTAATGATGATCTTCATTCATTGGAGTCAACCAATGCTGTTACCTCTTAGACCTAAAAAAGATGATGCTGCAGACTGCAATGAGTTCTTTATTTCTCGAGTTCTGCTGGAAATGTTTGATCTCTCTATCCTACTGGTACTGTAATGTGAGGTCTTCTATATCAAAAGATCTTTACTTTGTTGGAAATACAGCAATTCTCATCTAATAAGACAAAAGGTCGTGTTCAATCCTGATTATGGCTTCCAGGTTCACCCAGCCTTAAATGGGTACCAGATTTTTTCTGGGAAAGTAAAATGGCACGGGTGTAATACTGACCACATGACCTCAAAAATAATGTGCCGAAGGTCTGTAAAATTTATGGTCACTAACACCATATTCCCTATACGCCACTTGGTGTGACAGGACTCTTTACTTTAGTTACTTTCACCTCATAAGCCAGTCTGTTTTGACACAGACTGTCATTGGAGAGTCTTGAACATGGAGTGATGTTTTGGTCAGCTGTGAGTTATTAATGCTGTCATGACAATTGTAGCCTGCCCAGCTTCCCATTGATAAAGTTAAATTATATCAGAGGATAAAAACACTTGATAAAAAGTAAAATATATGTAATTAAACATGATTACCTATAAAAATGACAAAATGATATTACTAAAAGGATTACTATTAAATAAATACTAAAATACAAAACGTGTATTGTTGAACCTCTAACATTTATGGTCTTGTCTTCATCAATGGAGATATCATCATCCATTCTTCAAACATTATCAATATTATTTTCATCAAGTCTTTCTTTAAAAATGTCAACCTGGCATGTTAATGTTTTCTTTAAAAATGTCAACCTGGCATGTTAATGTTTTCTTTAAAAATGTCAACCTGGCATGTTAATGTTTCTTTAAAAATGTCAACCTGGCATGTTAATGTTTTCTTTAAAAATGTCAACCTGGCATGTTAATGTTTTCTTAAAAATGTCAACCTGGCGTGTTAACTCTTTCTTAAAAAATGTCTACCTGACTGTTTGCTGTTTCTGCTCCTGCTTTTGAAGAGTTGGCCTGTGACCCCGAATCACATTTGTAGATCTTTGTTCTGATGTTCGTGATATTTATCGTTGTAGGTCTAAATAAATTTGTGGAAAATAACAAGTATAAATTATTATAAAATCAGGAAAGAATAAATTAAAAATAAACAATGGAATAAATTAACAATTACTTGAAAAATACTCACTTCCCTCTTCCATGGGTCTAGTGCCCTAACTTAACTCTTTTAAATATACTGTCATTTCAATTCTCTGTGATTCTATCAAAACTACAGAACAATATACAGTAATCCCTCAGTTATCGCGGTTAATAGGGACCAGAACCGGCCGCGATAACTGAAAAACCGCGAAGTAGTGTCACCCTCTCATTTTAACATATGTACATTTTTTGTGTATGTATAATATCAATATGTGTATATGAAACCATATAAGTGCATATGTTATCATTAGAACATTAAAGAATAGTTTTAAACATGTAAATAAAATATTAATAGTATAAATAACATACATAAAATATTGGTTTTTTTAAAATAATTCCTCAATTTTGAACAATCCGCGATGCACTGAGGCCTCGATAAATGAACCACGAAGTAGCAAGGGATGACTGTACTACATTATCATAGAAGATCAATAAACACAAATCATTGTCAAGTCAATAAGCTGGAGCCACAATAATTGTTAAAATGAAAAATAATGATGGACATTTATCTCAAACAAAAAATCAATATATTTAGAGTTGATTATTACTGCAATCTCAAAAAAAAAATAAATATATTTAGAGGTGATTATTACTGCAATCTCAAACAGAATCAATATACTTTGAGGTGTTTTCACTAATTTTTGCATGAAAAATAACAATAATGGATGGTATGATTTTAGCAAAATGAGACAAAAGTAAATCAAGAAGAAGTGGTTTCAAGACCACAAAATACAAAACTGCAATAATTCTACCCATTGCCTGTGTACAGAACCCGCCTCCACTTTTCTTATCATGCTCATCTAATCACTTAGGATGCAGTCATGGGTGTAGTCTTATAACTATAACCAGATGAATGCCCTGGTCACTGCCATCTCCTCCATCATCATGCTACTTATGGTCATATTGTATGCACCACTGTTTTCATTGACTATTCTGCCTGCCGAGCGTGCTGTAAATGCCCATTCCATTGGTGTTGTATTACAGATCTGTCTTGTATAGATGATTGTATCTTCCTTATTGGTCTTTCTGAGTGCTGTTAACAAACCGGTGTCCCTAATCTGTTTGCTTGAATATAGATTTTTTTTTCTTTCTATTTGCAATGGCAATAAATATTAAAATATTTATGTCTGTTTCTATTTTCTGTCACATACAAACAGAAAATATTAGTTCTCTTGTTTCTAAGTCACAAAAAGAAAATATTAGTTCTCTTGTTTCTAAGTCACAAACAGAAAATATTAGTTCTCTTGTTTCTAAGTCGCAAACAGAAAATATTAGTTCTTTTGTTTCTAAGTCACAAACAGAAAATATTAGTTCTTTTGTTTCTAAGTCACAACAGAAAATATTAGTTCACTTGTTTCTAAGTCATAAACAGAAAATATTAGTTATCTTGTTTCTAAGTCACAAACAGAAAATATTAGTTCTTTTATTTCTAAATCACTAACAGAAAATATTAGTTCTCTTGTTCCTAAGTCACAAAAAAAAACAATATTAGCTCTTTTGTTTCTAAGTCACAAAAAGAAAATATTAGTTCTCTTGTCTCTAAGTCACAAACAGAACATTTAGTGAGTGGTAAGAAACTGGAGTACGTACATCACAATTTTCCCAGCCTCAATGGAAGCTTTCACATCACTAAACATGCGTGTCTCCCAACCTTCTCTGTGTTCTGGTGCAAACTTCTCCCAGTGGTTCTGTATTTGTTGCCTGACGCTGCTCAGATCTTGGGGGACTCTGTCATTTATGTCACAAGATTCTCCTGTTGAAGATGCCACTTTTGAGATTAATGGAAATGCTCAGTCAGTCAAAATGTTTGGGCTCTTAAAAATAGCCATAGACAAATCAGATAATAATTATGAGTTACATAGCATCATTGGATAATGAAGCACATCATAAGATCTTTAGTAGCAAGAGCCATAGAGGTGAAAACAGATCTAAACCTATGTTTCATAGATTATACCAAAGCATTTGACAAAGTAATGTACCAAGAACTAATCAAAATTTTAGAAAGCATAAACATAGACAGCAAAAATCTAAGAATAATAAAGAACATGTCCTGGCAACAAACAGCAGCCATAAGAACTGGAAATCAATTGGGAATGTTTCAACAAATAAAACAGGGTGTTAGACAAGGTTGTGTGCTGTCACCAGATTTGTTTAATATTTATAGTGAGATTATTTAATATTTATAAGGGGCATGCCTGGAATAACAATCGGAGGTCATAAATATATATTGACTATAGAAGCCTCCGTCAGTCATAGTTGACTATAGTAGCCTCCGTCAGTCATAGTTGACTAGTAGCCTCCGTCAGTCATAGTTGACTATAGTAGTCTCCGTCAGTCATAGTTGACTATGGATTTTTCAGCGCCCCTAGAAATGTTATTTTTCTTTTCTTTCGCCGTGTATTCTCTTTATCTATGAATCTGTCTGCTTCTTGTTTGAGTTGGAGCTTCATAGTGTGTTTTCAAAGATTGCGGTCTGCAGCTATTTCTTCCCAGGCTGCAGGGTTTATGTTCAGTCATCATGTCACGTTTACACACGTCTACAAATCCAAGTTTTGGGCACCCTCTAGTCATTTGCCATCTGCCAGTTGTCTGTAGAGTATATCTTTCAGATATAGGTATTTTTGTCTTTGCTTCCCCCTATCTCTTTGTCCCTCAATTTTCCCAGTTGTTACAATATATTCCAGCTGTTCTCTTCTCATTACATGGCCAAAAAATTATGATTGTTTCTTCCTAATATTGGAAATTAGCTCTCTTTTTGCTTTGACCTCTTTCATAAAATTTTCATTACTCTTTTTAGCTGTCCATGGTATTCTCAACATTCTTCTGTAAAACCACATTTCTACGGCCCCCAGCGATTTTCTTGTCTGTTGTCCTATTGTCCATTATTCACATCCATATGTTAAGACTGGCTCTATATAACATTTAACAACTCTTTTCTTGTTTCTGTTGTCAAAAATGGATTGCATAGTATCTACCTCATTTTTGGAAAGCTGCTTTTGCCTGAGCCATTCTGCATGTCACCTCTTTGTACATCTTCCGTCTCAGTTTAAAAAACATAAAAACATGAATGAAAACATAAATGAAATTCAGGTAACATTACTGCAGGTGTAATGTGATATTTTACTTCTGGACAGCAATTCATATAATCCACAGCACAGTATACATAATATAAAAACATAATACAAAAACAATTTTTTAAAAATAAAATACAAAAACATTTTTAAAAACACAATAAAAAAAAACATTTTCAACAGAAGTTACCAAAACAAGAAGTGCTGTCCACAGATGATCTCATAAACCTGTCAAAGGTGGCACTGACACTTTCTATGTGTTCAGTCTCTGTTTTTATGGAATCAGAACTCTGCACTGATTTCATCTTGGTAGTCACAGAATGTAAACAATTTTGAAATCCAGTAACAATGCTGCAGGTGTAATGTGATTTTTTACTTCTGGACAGCAATTCATGTAATCCAGAGCACAGTATCCATATATGTCTCTTCTTTCATCACAGGCTCCATGTTTGAGAAGGATTTCATTAACTTTTTTATGACCTTTCTTTGCACTGTAATGTAGAGGCATTTGCTTATAAATATTTTCAGCACTAACAAAAACTCCGACTTTTATGAGAGTTTCAACAACATCTTGATGGCCATTGCAAGCACTGTAATGTAATGGGGTTTGCTTTTTAGTGTCTTCAGCATCAACAACAGCTCCAGCTTTGGCCAACAATTCTACAGTTTCTTTGTGGCCATTCCACACACTTTTATGTAACGGAGTTTGCTTATCAAAATCTTCAACATTAATGTCAGCTCCAGCTTTATAAGGATATCAACTACATCTTTATGACCATTCCAAGCACTTTTGTGCAGTGGGGTTTGCATATCAATATCTTTAACATTGACAACAGCTCCAGCTTTAATAAGAATTTCAACAACATCTTTATGACCATTCCACACACTTTTGTGCAGTGGGGTTTGCATATCAATGTCTTCAGCATTAACAGCAGCTCCAGCTTTAATAAGGATTGCAGCAACATCTGTAATACCTTTTTCAGCACTGCAATGAAGTGGAGTTTGTCTTTATTGTTTTCAGCATCAACTACAGCTCCAGTGTTTAGAAGGATTTCCAAAATTTCTGTAAAGCCTCTACCCGCAGTAAAATGTAAAGGAGTTCTTTTGCCATTGTCTTGAGCCTCCAAAGATGCCCCAGATTTCAGTAAGATATCAACAACATCTTTATGACCTTCCATTGCACATAAATGTAAAGGAGTTTTCTTTCCAATGTCTTCAACATCAATTCTAGCTCCAGCATTAACAAGAATTTCAACAACATCTTTATGACCATTCCTAGCGCTTACGTGCAATGGAGTTTGCTTATTAGTATCTTCAACATCAACAGTTGCTCCAGCTTTAACAAGAATTTCAACAACATCTTTATGACCATTCCATGCACTTTTATGTAGTGGGGTATGCTTTCATTGTCTTCAACATTAATAGCAGCTCCATTTTTTAAAAGTTTCACTAACATCTTTATGACCACAGTCAGCACTGTAATGTAGTGGAGTTTGCTTTCCAGTGTCTTCAGCATCAGCAGCTCCATTTCACTAACATCTTTATGACCACAGTCAGCACTGTAATGTAGTGGAGTTTGCTTTCCAGTGTCTTCAGCATCAACAACAGCACCAGCTTTAATAAGGGTCTCAATAACATCATATTTATTATATAAAGCGCTGTAGTGTAGTGGAGTTTTCTTTTCAATATCTTCAGCATTAACAGCAGCTCCAGCTTTGAGAAGAATTTCAACAATTTCTATACGACATACAAAGCACTAAAATGCAGTGGAGTTTTCTTTTCATGATCTTCAAATCAACAGTAGCTCCATTTTTTATGAGAGCCTCTACAACATCTTTACTACCACTCCAAGCACTTAATGCAATGGGGTTTGGTTATCAATGTCTTCAGAATCATGTATGCTCCAGCTTTGAGAAGGACTTCTACAACATCTGTACGACCACTCCAAACAGCTACATGTAGTGGGGTTTGCTTATCAACTTCTTCAATATTAACAATAGCCCCAGCCTTGATAAGGATTTCAACAACATCTTTATGACCCTTATATGCACTTTGTGTAATGGTATTCCTTTTCAATATCTATAGCATCAACAACAGCATCAGCTTTGAGAAGGATTTGAACAATTTCTTTATGTCCATTATGAGCACTTAAATGAAGTGGAGTTTGCATTTTTCTATCCTCGGCATTAACATTACCTCCAGCATTGGTAAGGATTTCAACAACATCTTTATGACCATTCATCACACTTTTGTGCAGTGGAGTATGATTATAAATATCTTCAACACCAACAGTTGCTCCAGCTTTAAGAAGTAATTCAACAATATCCTTATGGCCGTACCAAGCACTCTTATGTAGTGGAGTTTTATTTTCAGCATCTTTAACATTAGCACTTGCTCCATTTTTAATTAGATTTCAACTATATCTATGTGACCTTTTGAAGTACTGTAATGTAGTGGAGTGTTCATATCGATGTCTTCAACATTAACCATTGCTCCATTTCTTATTAGAATTTCTACAACATCCTTATGACCATTCAGTACACTGTAATGTAGTGGGGTTTTCTTATCAATGTCTGCAGTATTAACAGCACCAGCTGTGATTATAACTTCAACAACATCTTTATGACCACACCATGCACTTTTATGTAACGGGGTTTGCTTACTAATGTCTTCAACATCAACAACAGCTCCAGCCATGATAAGGATTTCAGCAACATCTTTATGGCCACTCCAAGCACATAAATGTAGTGGTGTTTCGTTATCAATATCTTGAGCATTAACAACAGCTCCAGCTTTGAGCAGCATTTCAACAACTTCTTTATGGCAATTATTAGCACTCAAATGTAGAGCAGTTTTCTTGTTTTCATCTTCTGCATCAACCATAGCTCCAGCTTTAAGAAAGACGTCAACAAACTTCATGTCCCCAGTCTCAGCACTCAAATGTAATGCAGTTTTCTTTGATGTGGTCTTCTTGTTAACATAACCTGCTGCGATGTGAAGAATGTCAATGTTTCTGCTCTGACCAGCATCAGCATTAGAAAGTAATTTGTCCTGACATTCATAATTAACTTTAGCAAACTCATTCAGTTTGTTATTTTTTGTGAGCTCTCCATGTTGAAGATTCATTTCTTTATGATCTTCTAAAATCTCAAAGCCTCCATCAGATAAAAACTGAAACAATTTCATAACAAGATGATTGCCATCCTTCTCTGTGGCTAGCAGAAGTTCTTGTCTTGACAAGTCATCCATCTTGGACAGCAGATCACTGCCTTACTGTATTGAATTCTGTTGACAATTTTAGAAACCCATTTGTATAATTTGATGACTTGTATAAAATAAATGTAAACTTGAAATTTTCTTTAAAACTTATTATTGTTAATATTATTATTTCCTTGAAAATGTATTATTGTTAATATTATTATTTTCATTATCGTTATTTTTTAACTTTTATTGCTCCAACTCAAACCCTAACCATAGGTCAAGTTTAGTGGCACAAAGTATTTCCGCTTACATCCCTTGCACTACTTGATTCCGTTGCTCTTGAATCTGTCGAAGGTGCACCTCACATGAGCACCAGAGCTGGAAGTTGTCAGCGACCCACATCTGATGGTTTGCGCAAGGATTGGTGAACCAGAACCATCCAGACCCCACTTCACCTCTCCGCGGTGCCTCTAGTAACAGATTAACCTGTCTAGTCTGGCAAGTGAGTAGGGATCGAAGAGGGACGACAACCCGGTTATCAAAAATGTCGTGCTGAAGTCGGATGTGTTGGGCCGAAAGGCGTAAATATCACAGTTATACTGCAAACCATAACAAAACGCAGACACGCCCACTTAACGTCCTTTTAATGGTGGATGATGAAGATGAATACTTTAGTCTACCAAAATACTAGAGAATACTTTAGTCATTGGGCGAATACAAGCAAGCGAATCTGTCATGAGAGGACCCTGAGTTGTGTTTAGGGTTTGGAAGAGCCTACAACTAACCCTAAACCTTATTGGAAAGAAAAGTAAATTAAATGCACAAAAGCTAGAAATATCTGATAGTTCAAGTATGTCCGGTCAGTGAGAGGGAAATCACTTGTTTAGCAGAAATATTTTGGGACACTAAACTCGACCAACACCAATATGTATATATATACGAAGTACTATATTTTCATTGTCCATTATACAATAAATAGTATAGACTTACTTAGCAGGTGAGATGAGTTTATTTTCACCATGACAATTAATTTCAAATTTGTAAACATCATAATGATTATGATAAACAATAATTAATAATTGTTATAAATTATCAATTCGTCTTCTACCTTTCAGCTCCCTGTGGAGCATAGGTCTTAAAGTACAAACACTTTCCAAGTCTTTCTGTTTCTTGTAAGATCATTCCATGTCTTCCCCATCATCTTCATCTCTGCTTTTGTCTGTCTTCTCCAAGAATTATGTTCTTCCTCTTTGTCTTTTTCCCCTGGGGATTCCAAAAAAGGGCCTGTTGTGTAATACTCTCAGTTGGCTTTCGTAGTGAGTGTCCTATCCAGCGCCATCGTCTCCGCTGTATATCTTTATCCACTGGCATTTGACTGGTACATTTCCATAATTCTATGTTAGTGATTTTGTCCTGCCATTTCCATCCTTTTATTTTTATTCTGCGTAAGCATCCATTAATGAAAGTCTGTATCTTCATGTAAGCAGTTTTGTTGTTCTCCATGTTTCACAGCCATATAATATATAATAGGATTGACTTAACATTGGAGTTGAACATTTGTATTTAACCTAAAAGTCTCAATAGTTCCCATGTCTTATCTACAGAATAGTGCCACACATTTATATTAATTAAATCAGCAAGAGTTCATGGATTGATTACTGTAATAGTGTAATCAGGACCACGAGGGATCTTTCAAAACATCTAAGTTAACCTCTACTCTATATGTGTCTTACCACACAACATTCAAGAGAAGACTATTATTATCTTCGACATTTCTACTGTAACGAATATGCATCCTGTCTACAGATATGTGATTGTAATGACTTTATGACAAAAGTTGTCAACAAATTCTAGAGCTTACACACAAACAATTGCTAATTCGTAAAACAAAGAAAGTGCTGACTAAAAGCAGGAGCCGCCTACCACAATGTCAAATATAAGCTGGAATTTCTGAGAAAACCCGAAATCTAAAAATAAAACTAGGCTATTTTTAACTCCTTACCGAAGACAACTGTCGTGTAGTAATAGAAAACGTTATACTGTTCCTCGCGACAAGAGACATCTTATCATCAGAAGTAGACCCGTCGAGCAAGTCTTCATCGATAAAATAAATAATAAAAAATACATAATTTCGAAAACTTTGAAATTATTATATTTTATTTTTTTTTTTTAAAATACATATTTATATAGTGTGCTGTATGTTGTTTCCTGTTGAAAGCCTATTGCGCCGAAACATCGTTCTGGTTTGTGTTGTCCGCTTGTTACGTGAAGCTTTAACCATACCGTTTTTTCCCTTATATATATATTATTTCTCCTGACAGCAAACAATCATGATAAGTCAGTAGTTTGGTAAAATATTAGCATCATGGATGATATATGGAGTATTACACAACAGTCCCTTTTTTGGAATCCCCAGGGGAAAAGACAAAGAGGAAGATCAAAGAATTATTTTAGGAGACAGATAGAATCAGAGATGAAGATGATGGGGAAGACATGGAATGATCTTAAAAGAATGGCAAAAAAACAGAACGACTTGGAAAGTGTTTGTTGAAGACCTATGCTCCACAGGGAGCTAAAAAGGTAGAAGAAGAAGATTCTGGATGGTGATTAATTGAACAGCGTCTTGACTAATTCTACCCACTTTACATAAAGGGCATACATTACATAAGATAAATTAATTTTTGGGCCAAGTTAAAAGACACAACAGCCAAATAAATGTAATATTGGAAGGGAACATGCAAGGTAAAAGAGACAGAGGCAGACCAAGACTAACATGGACGAGTAATATCAAAAGATGGACAAGTCAACCTATGACAATCTGCACCATCAAAGCCAGAGACAGATCAGAATGGTGCTACATGGTAGCCAACCTTCAATGCGGAGACGACACTCAATGATGATGATGATGAAAACCCGCGTAAATCACTCACAGTTTGAGACCTCCAAATATTAATTCCAGAAAATAAGAACGATATAACATGACTCATTTTTTTTTTATGTCATTGGAAATAAGATAATAATGAATAATTTGCCATTGTTATATTGAGCTTAACTTGCCATTGGGGGTAAGAATCCTACAGTCTGACAACAGGAAATATAATCGCTGACAGCAACATGAGTAAATTACAAAGAAAGATCAGATGGAATATATATATCAAGCTGTGTGTTTGTAGGTTCGGAATTGGAGTCAACAACGATGGCCTAACATCATCAAGCGCTATACATTTTTAAAGAATTATGACAGTCATCATTTTCGGGAGGACGTGGGTTTCGGGGTATATGGTGGATAGGCGGCAGGAACCATTGAAGGGTATGCATGAAAAGTGTTCCTTGTTGCAGTTTCCTCATATTCCCATTCCATGGGGGATTTGTTGGTATCGAGGCAAGACGCCGGCCTCGGGACAGAGAGGTTGTAGGTTCAAATCTTCGCTACACCGGTTGGGATTTTTATTTATGATTTCTCTCTGCGGCAACCGCCCCTGGTCTCAGCAGCGAGACCTGGCTTGGAACGTCAATTACTCATCGACGGTAAAAAAACATGAGTACCTCCGAAGTCGGAGTTATCTGCCTGTGCGGCGAGGGACCCCTGTGCACACGGCTGCCAGGGAAAAATGGATTAACACGCAAAATTCAGTTCCTAATCTCTAGGGACTTCGTCAGAGATGAAAGCTGGCGAACGCAGCAACAACAACAAGATGGAATATATTGTGATAAGAGGACATTTAAAAACAACAGTGAAAGAAGAAGGAGAGAGAAAAAGAAAAAGATACAAGACAATTTAAGAGTATGATGGGAAGAAGTTCACAACATAACTGATAACACAGCTGAAAAGTTATAAAGTTATGGAGAGACACGATCATCAATGTCAGCAGACAAGGTACTTGATGATGAGGGGTTAAGGCAAAGAAATGCAAATGAATGCATAAAATTCGAAGCTGCAGTAAAGCTGAATGTGTCGGAAAATTTTAAAAATAGAAAAAAAATGGTATGTTAGAAGCATTACGTGATTAGTGGACGACATAGATAAAACGACGTTTCGTCCCAATAGGCCTTCAGCAGGAACAAACAAAAAAAAACACACACGCGGATATCCGTCTATCTTCTTCTTCTTTCTTCTTCTATCCTTCCTCTATTGCCGTTGGCGTCGAGGGGAGATACAATCTGCGATTCTTTGCTCTTCTGTTGGCCTCTTCTGGTGTTATCCCTCCTAGTGACTCTAGTATTCCCTTTATCCATCTCTTTCTCGGTCTTCCTCTTAATCTGGCTTTTCATAGCGTTTGTTTATGGCTCTTCGAGTCATTGTTAATTCTTTTTGTCTTGTTATGTGGCCGAACCAATTTATCTATTGTTTCTTTATGTATTAACAACCATCTACTGATTTGCAAAAGCCTATAGCTTGACAGGAAATTCCGGAAAACCTTAGGCTACATGACGTTGTTAGCATAACATCACGCTAGGTGGAGAGTTTCCTGTTTTATTTTATGCCTGTGGGCCTTTGTAAATCTATAGATGGCTGCGGCAGATATCACACCACGTCTTCATAAAAAAGCGGAAAATTATTTTTAAGTATTTGGTTAATTTGGGGAATCCCCGTAAATAGTTGTCAATTCTGCAACATTGCCAATTTGGCTTTTTAAATGTGTTTAAGTGAATCCTTATCAATCACCATCAAGTGCGTTCTTCTCGAGAATGCATGGGAAAAGACCAAGAGGAAGACCCAGAGGAAGATGGATAGATGCAGTGACAGAGACATGTAATAAAAAATGAAAGTCACTAATTCAGACAGTTCGAGCAGCTCAAGAACGACAAATGATATAAACCACGACACCTTTTAGGTATCAGTGAAAAGAGAAAAGTAGAAGGAGAAGAAATGTGTTTAATAAGCTTATGCAGTATTGTTCTATTATAACTAAGAATCATCATGAGACGTGTAAGGAACACAATAAAACCAGAAATAAATGAGGAACAATGTGGATTTGTGGAAGGAAAGGGCACCAACAATGCAATATACATCTTAAGAACATTGATAGAAAGATCTATAGAGGTAACGAACGATCTATTATATGTGCTTTATGGACTACACAAAAGCATGTGACAAAGTAAAGCATGTGGAAATAATCAATATGCTGGAGAAATTAAACATTGACGGCAAGGATCTGTGAATCATAAAAAAAAACATGTACTGGCAACAAACAGCAGTTATACGAATTAACAACCAAACAGGACAATTTCAACTTATAAAACAAGGAATCAGACAAGGCTGTGTTCTGTTGCCGGATTTGTTTTCACTTTACATCGAAAATATTGTGAGATCAATAGCAGACAAAAAAGGAAATGAAGTCAACGGTCACAACATAAATAATTTGCGGATGACGCAGTCTTAATAGCAAAGACAGAGAATGAACTACAAGAAATGATAGACACATTAGTAAAAGAAAGCATCAAGAAAGGTCTCAGTCTGATTAGTAAGAAAATTAAAGTAATGGTCATATCGAAGAAACAATCATCACCAGCATGCAGCATAAAAATAAACAGGTCACATTTGAAACAAGTGCAACGTCTGAAATACTTGGGCATAATAATAACATCAGATGGAAGATGCACCACAGAAATAACAAGCAGAATAGCTCAGGCCAAAATAGCATTTCAGAAAATGAAAAAATATCTTATGCAACAAATCTATGTCAATAGAAATTAGGAAGATAGTCCATCGGTGCTATATAGAACTAATTCTGACATATGGAAGCGAACCATGGACAGTAGACAAACAAATGAAAAGACGATTAGACGCCACAGAGATGGGATTTCTTAGAAGAATGTTGAAAGTTCCCTGGACAGCCAAAAAGACCAACGAGGAAATTCTCAAAGAGGCCAACACAAAAAGGGAGCTCCTAATAAATATCAGAAAGAAATAATCAACATTTTTCGGGCACATCATGAGAAGAGGAAAGTTGGAATACTTGGTTATAACTGGCAACATAAAAGGAAAGAGAGATCGCGGGCGACAAAGAGAGAAAATACTGGATAGCTTGGTGTCATGGCATGGAAAACAGTCAACAACAGAACTGATACGATGCACTGTAGATAGAAGATTGTGGAAGGACATGATCGCCTATGCCAACCGGTATGGCACATGATGATGAATATTGGAAATTAGCTCTCTTTTAGTTTTGGCCTCTTTCAGAACGTTTTCAGTGCTCTTATTAGCTGTCCATTGTATTCTCAACATTCTTCTGTAATTCTACAGTGATTTTCTTGTCTGTTATCCTATTGTATATGATTCACATCCATATGCTAAGACTATTTGGTTATTTGGTTATGGAAGGCCCCGGTATCACTGCAAACGAATTAAAATCCATAATTACTCAACCACCCGTGCCAGCGTAATCATCCGAATTAATATATAATTTCCCAATCAAAGAAATGTAACTGTAGTCCCCATCGTAGCAGTCTCAGCACACGCCAAAAGACATAAGGCGAAACCGCGCAGAAAGTGAACACAGCCAACTGTTCCCTGTCATACGATATCATCATTCATCGTAAACAATTGGAATATCGAAACATGATCAAAATGTATGAGACACACATCTCACGGTGTGCACATTGCACTTAACTCAGTAGCTCCTGCAACAAGCCGGACTTGGATTATGAGGAAACTGCAACAAGGAACACTTTTCATGCATAGCCTTCAATTGTTCCCGCCACCTATCCACCATATACCGGAAGTTCACGTCCTCTTGAAAATGATGATCGTCATATTTTTTTTAATGTATAGCGCTTGATGATGTTATGCCATTGTTGTTGACTCCAATTCCGAATATATAGACACACTATGTTAAGCGTACTCTACATGACATTTAAGAACTCTTTTTCTTATTTCCATATCATCATCATCATCAAGTACCGGGCCTACTGCCGCAGGTGATCATGTCTCTCCACAACATTCGATCTCGACAGTTCTTTATCATTTCTGTTATTGACCTTCTGCCAAGCCATTCTCTTAAGCTGTCTGGTATTTTCTCTCTTTGCTTCCCTCTATCTCTTCGTCCCTGAATTTTTCCAGTTGTTATAATATATTCCAGTTGTTCTCTTCTCATTACATGGCCCAAAAAAATGATGATTGTTTCCTCCTAATATTGGAAATTAGCTCTCTTTTTGCTTTGACGTCTTTCAGAACATTTTCATTACTCTTCTTAGCTGTCCATGGTATTCTCAACATTATTCCGTAAAACCACATTTCTACAGACTCCAGTGATTTTCTTGTCTCTAGTCCTATTGTCCATGATTCACTTCCATATGTTAAGACTGGCTCTACATAACATTTAAGAACTCTTTTTTCTTGTTTCTATTGTCAAAAATGGATTGCATAGTATCTTCCTCATTAGCGATTCATGATTGTACAAAGAAGTTTTCTGGAAAGCTGCTTTTTCATGAGGGGGTTAAGGCAAAGAAATGCAAATGAATGCATACAAATGCGAAGCTGCAGTAAAGCTGAATATGAGGAAAAATTAAAAAATAAAAAAAAAATGGTATGTTACACACTTGGTCACACTTTTGTTACCATTTCCTTTTCATACATACAGGATAGACATTTTTATTTTCTTTAACATATTTCGAATATTTTTGTTTTGAATGTTTCGTTATTAGTTTTGTGTGTGTGTTTCTTGTTTGTTCCTGCTGAAGGCCTATTGGGCCGAAACGTTGTTTAGTCTGTGTCGTCCACTTATCACGTAAAGCTTCTAACATACCATTTTTTTTTATTTTTTGTATTTTTCCTGCTTTTTCACGAGCCATTCTGTATCTCACCTCTTTTGTACATCTTCCGTCTGAGGTTAACAAAGTTCCCAAATATTTAAATTCATTTACCTGTTTTAAGATTGTTCCACTTGTCTTTATTTTGCACTGAGGTGATGTATCTTTTTCTTTGTTGTTACCATTACCTCTGTCTTTTTGCTATTAAGGCTGAGTCCTTTATTTTTGCTTTCTTTCACTATAATGTCCAACATTTCTTGTAACTCATTTTCACTCTTAGCGATTAAGACTTTATCATCAGCATACCTTAGATTATTTATATTATGACCTCCAATTGTTATTCAAGGCATGCCCTTTATGGATCTTAAAATAATCTCACTATAAATATTAAACAATCTGGTGATAGTACACAACCTTGTCTAAAACCCTGTTTTATTTGTTGAAACATTCCCAATTGGTTTCCAGTTCTTATGGCCGCTGTTTGTTGCCAGTACATGTTCTTTATTATTCTTAGATCCTTGCTGTCTACGTTTATGCTTTCTAAAATTGTGACTATATCTTGGTGCTTTACTTTGTCAAATGCCTTGGTATAATCTATGAAACATAGGTATAGATCTGTTTTCACCCCTATGGCTCTTTCTACTAAAGATCTTATGATATAAATGACATTGCTTGTTCCTTTATCACTAACAAAACCACACTGTTTATCGTTAATTTCTGGACTGATTTTGTATCGCACTTTTCGCATGATTCTTAATAATATTTAAGTCATATGACTCATAAGGCTTATTGTGCGATGATCATCGCATTCACTCGCACCCGATTTCTTTGGTAGGGCTATGAATATTGATTTGAGCAGGTCGTCTGGTATATATCCACTGCTGTAGATATCATTCAATATTTTTGTTATTATTTCTATTCCAAAGTCACACATGGCTTCAATTTTCTATTGCTGTGGCGATTCATGATTGTACAAAGAAATTACGACGGTGGTTTTCTGTAGCCTTCCGTCGGTTTGATTACGGTTGGCTCCGCTAGCCTTTGACTAAAAAGTATCACCCACAAGGCAGTGGTGTTGTTTTACTTCGGGGTACCCTCCCTTAGCCGTTTACTTTTTTACTCTCCCAAGCTCACCTGCAAGGCAGCAGGGCAGCTACAGGTTGTACTGTTTACTGCATACAGTAGCCGGTTAAATTCTATCTATCTATCTATCTATCTATCTATCTATCTATCTATCTATCTATCTATCTATCTATCTATCTATCTATCTATCTATCTATCTATCTATCTATCTATCTATCTATCTATCTATCTATCTATCTATCTATCTATCTATCTATCTATCTATCTATCTATCTATCTATCTATCTATCTATCTATCTATCTATCTATCTATCTATCTATCTATCTATCTATCTATCTATCTATCTATCTATCTATCTATCTATCTATCTATCTATCTATCTATCTATCTATCTATCTATCTATCTATCTATCTATCTATCTATCTATCTATCTATCTATCTATCTATCTATCTATCTATCTATCTATCTATCTATCTATCTATCTATCTATCTATCTATCTATCTATCTATCTATCTATCTATCTATCTATCTATCTATCTATCTATCTATCTATCTATCTATCTATCTATCTATCTATCTATCTATCTATCTATGTCCTTTCGAGCCGAAGACGGCACATAGGGCAGAACCACAATCTCAAAAACAGAAACCTTGCGTGCCAAAATGACACATATTGCAGAGATCACTGCTTCTAAAATCTATGGCGCTGTTTCCATAACAATACTTATTACAATGACAGCTTGTCAAGCCATCGATCAACCTCCTTAGTCGCCTCTTACGACATGCCTGGAAGGTCACAGTGTTACTATTCTTTAATTCCCTCATAATGAGGCCCTGGTAACACACAGATCGTAGGTAAATTTACCCGACCTGATATTTCCATATGAGGAAAATAAAAAAAAAAAAAAATGGTATGTTAGAAGCTTTACATGATAAGTGGACGACACAGACTAAACGAAGTTTCGGCCCAATAGGCCTTCAGCAGGAACAAGCAAGAAAAAAAAAACACACACACACACAACTAATAACAAAACATTCAAAACACAATATTCGAAATATTTGTTATTAGTTTTTAGTTAGAATAGTTATTAGTTTTGTGTGTGTGTGTTTTTCTTGTTTGTTCCTGCTGAAGGCCTATTGGGCCGAAACGTCGTTTAGTCTGTGTCGTCCACTTATCACGTAAAGCTTCTAACATACCATTTTTATTTTTGTTATTTTTCCTCATATTCAGCTTTACTGCAGCTTCGCATTTGTATGCATTCATTTGCATTTCTTTGTCTTAACCCCAATATTTCCATAACCAATAACCAATAATTTCCATGTGCTTTGCTTAAAATCTGGCAGCCCCGCTTTGTTAGAATCTGGCGGGCAAGTCAATTTGTTTGAGTCAGCATTTGTTCAGCGAGCAAGCTACGGGCAAGAGCAATTGAGTGTGTAAGTTATAAATGTGTACGTTAAAAAAGAATTAAGTTTGTTTAACAAATGCTTACACATTTACTATATTATACAGTGGCGTCAGGATGTCATATTTATTCACGTGACCGATGGTCATCATGTGCAATACCGGACCGGTTGGCGTGGCGTAGGGTAGGCGGACTAGGCGATCATCATTGCATTGATCATGTCATATCATGTCCCTCCACAATCTTCTATAGTCTACAGTCAACAGTGCATCGTATCAGTTCTGTTGTCGATTGTTTTCTATGCCATGACACCAATCTATCCAGTATTTTCTCTCTTTGTCGCCCGCGATCTCTCTTTCCTTTTATTTTGCCAGTTGTAACCAAGACCAAGTATTCCAACTTTCCTCTTCTCATGATGTGCCCGAAAAATGTTGATTGCTTCTTTCTGATGTTTTTTTAAGAGCTCCCTTTTTGTGTTGGCCTCTTTGAGAACTTCCTCATTGGTCTTTTTAAAAATTTACTTTTAGCTGTCCAGGGAACTTTCAACATTCTTCTGAGAAATCCCATGTAGTCTGTGTCCTCTAATCGTCTTTTCATTTGTTTGTTGTCTACTGACCATGATAATGATTCCCTTCCGTAGGTAAGAATTGGTTCTGTATAATATACTATAATACTAATATAATTAAATTTAATATACTTATAGTAATATAATAGCACCGATGAACTCTCTTTCTCATTTCTATTGACATATATTTGTTGCATAAAGACATTTTTCATTTTCTTCTGAAGTGCTCTTCTTAGTCTGGCCTGAGCTATTCTCAGATTCTGCTTGTTATTTCTGTGGTGCATCTTCCATCTGATGTTATTATTGTGCCCAAGTATTTGACACGTTGCACTTGTATCAGATTTGTCCTGTTTATTTTTATGCTGGTGATGGTTGTTTCTTCGATATGAGACCATATTACTTCTGTTTATTACTATCCCGACTGAGACCCTTTTTTGTTGCTTTCTTTTACTATTATGTCTTATCATCTTTTACTATTATATCTTATTGTTCATTCTCTGTCTCTGTTATTAAGACTGTGTCATCCACATATCGCAAATTATTTATGTTGTGACGGATGATAGAAGATAATAATTATATATCAAAATTGAAGGAATAGACCTGGAGACAGTTCAGAGCTAGAACTACCTTGGACATAACAAGTGATGGAAAATGTAAAACTGAAATAAAGAAAAGAATAGTTATGGTAAAAAGTAATTTTAATGTCATGAAAAATATACTAACATCAAAACAAATAACACTAGGGCTAAAACTAAGAATAGCAAATGTTATATCTTCTCAATATTCCTGTATGGTGCAGAAACATGGACGTTAGACAAGAAAACAGAACAGAAAATTGAAGCCTTTCAAATTTGGATTTATAGAAGAATAGGTAGAATTGAATGGAAAGAAATAAAGCCGAATTATGAAGTTTTAAAATAACTAAAATTTAAAAGAGAACTACTAAACAGAATTCAAAAAGACAATGAGACTTTTTGGGCATATTAAAAGACACAGCAAAGGAGTAAAGGCATCAAGATGAATAGAGATGTGAAGCTGCTGTAAAGCTGGTGATAATAATGACAATTAAGAAAAATAAAGGACAAAAAGTGGTATGGTAACAGCTTTACGTAGGTGAGTAACAAAACAAAAGTCGACGTTTGGGCCAAGTAGGCCTTCAGCTGAAATAACAAACAACTCAAAAAATATATATAACGATATATACTTAAGATATGTGTACATGGGAGCCGCGATAGCTCAGTGGTTTAGTGAACTGGACTACAAAGGACATGAGGTCGGGTTCGATCCCAACCGATGGCTTCCGGGTTCACCCAGCCTTAAATGGGTATCAGTTTTTTTTCTGGGAAAGTAAAGTGGCATGGGCATAATACCGATCACATTACCCCACAAATCATATACCGAAGGTCTGTAAAAATTATGGTCACTAACACCATATTCCCTATACGCCACTTGGCGTGACGGGGGTACTTTACTTTTACTATATGTGTACATATCCTTATATAAATGCGATTTTTGGGCCGTATTAAAAGACACAACAGCCTACTAAAAGTAATCCTGGAGGGAAAAATACAAGGTAAAAGAGGTAGAAACAGACCAAGACTAACATGGACGAATAACATGAAAAGATGGACAAACCAGCCTACGCAAACCTGCACCATCAAAGCAAGAGACAGAGCAGAATGGCGCTCTATAGTAGCCAACCTTCGTTGCGGAGACGGCACTCGATGATATCCTTATATAAATGCGATTTTTGGGCCGTATTAAAAGACACAACAGCCTACTAAAAGTAATCCTGGAGGGAAAAATACAAGGTAAAAGAGGTAGAAACAGACCAAGACTAACATGGACGAATAACATCAAAAGATAGACAAACCAGCCTATGACAACCTGCACCATCAAAGCAAGAGACAGAGCAGAATGGCGCTCTATGGTAGCCAACCTTCGTTGCGGAGACGGCACTCGATGATGATGATCCTTATATACTTGGCTTTTGTTTTGTTACTCATCTACGTAAAGCTGTTACCATATTACTTTTTTCTCCTTTTTTTTCAAATGGTCATTAAAAGTCACAGCAGCCTACTAAAAGTAATCTTGGAAGTGAAAATACAAGGTAAAAGAGGCAGACCAAGACTAACATGGATGTGTAACATCAAAAGATGGACAAGTCAGTCTATGACAACCTGCACCATCAAAGCAAGAGACAGACCGGAATGGCACTTCATGGTAGCCAACCTTTGATGCGGAGACAGCACTCAATGATTATGATAATGATACTCGTGCCATTTTTCTTCACAATTATTGTAAAAATAACTAGAAAAAACGCCTATATATGACTTCATTTTTAAAAAGTTATTTCTGATTTTAGAAGGAAAGTTTTAGAATCAAGAATGATACTCATAATTATATAAATTTATAATATCTTGTTTATCTTTATAATAAATAAATAATGATTTTAATTGATTGATAAGACTTATAAGACTTATTGATAAGTCTTATGGGATTATTATAAATATTATGTTATGACACTGATTAATATTAAATTAATATTATCATACCTCAGAGTATAGTATATATAGTATCTTCCACTTCTCTACCTCATTTGCCTTTCAGCGTCAAGGGAAGATATCATTTGTGGTCTTTTGCTCTTATGTTCGCCTCTGCTGCTGTTATGTTTCCTAGTGTTTCTAAATTCCATCAATCCATCTTTTTCCTGGTTGACCCTTGGGTCTGGTGTTCTTGCAATGATCATTGAAGGCTCATTGTTTTGTGTTTTGATCTTTCTGCCTTGTCATAGCCAAACCATTTTATCTGTTGTTTCTTTATATATTCTATGGTGGGATTATTCCTAGCTTTTTTCTCAGTTCTTCATTTCTGATCTTGTCTCTCAGGCTGTTTCCTGTTATTCGTCGAACACATTTCATCTCCGTAGAGGTTATTTTTCTTATTGTTCTTGCACCTAGGGTCCAGGACTGGCATTGGTAGCACAACGTTGGGATGAAGATTATATTGTAGAGTGCCGGTTTTGCCTCTATAAAGTTATTTCCTTGTTGGACATAGTGGTGATAGCTGTCCAATGATTTGACAAGCTTTGTTGCATCTCTGCTGTTTGTGAATTGTCGTTTGCCACTAGACTTCCTAGGTATTTGAATTCCTCTACTTGTTTTAATTGCCTGTCTTCTAATTCTATAGTTAGGTTGATGTTCTATTTCTCTTTTGTGACATTCATGACTTCTGTTTTGTTGATTTTCATGTTGTATTTTGTACTTGTGTTGTTGAGTCTATTTAAATGTTCTTGTAGATCCTATTTTTTTCCCATGTATTAGTGCTTGATTGTCTGCAAATAAAAGCTCGTTGATCTCCTCTGTCTCTGATGGGTTGGCTAACTTCCATTATAGTCCGAGCATTTATTAAATGTTAAAAAATGGTATGGTAAAAGCTTTACGTGATTAATAGGCGGCACCATTAGGTTGCATGAATTAAATTTGTAAAAAATATGTATGAAATAAGGATTTGTTATAATAACTGAAACTAGAGACTCAGCCATAAGTATCTCTCAGAGATCCAGCTATAAGTATCTCTCAGAGATTCAGCCATAAGTATCTCTCAGAGATCCAGCCATAAGTATCTCTCAGAGATTCAGCCATAAGTATCTCTCAGAGATCCAGCCATAAGTATCTCTCAGAGATCCAGCCATAAGTATCTCTCAGAAATCCAGCCATAAGTATCTCTCAGAGATCCAGCCATAAGTATCTCTCAGAAATCCAGTCATAAGTATTTCTCAGAAATCCAGCCATAAGTATCTCTCAGAAATCCAGTCATAAGTATCTCTCAGAGATCCAGCCATAAGTATCTCTCAGAGATCCAGCCATAAGTATCTCTCAGAAATCCAGTCATAAGTATTTCTCAGAAATCCAGCCATAAGTATCTCTCAGAAATCCAGCCATAAGTATCTCTCAGAGATCCAGCCATAAGTATCTCTCAGAAATCCAGTCATAAGTATTTCTCAGAAATCCAGCCATAAGTATCTCTCAGAAATCCAGCCATAAGTATCTCTCAGAGATCCAGCCATAAGTATCTCTCAGAAATCCAGCCATAAGTATCTTTCAGAGATCCAGCCATAAGTATCTCTCAGAAATCCAGCCATAAGTATCTCTCAGAGATCAATCAGACACAGAGTTAAAACTGACACCCTACAAAGATATAACCTATGATGTGATATTTCCCACTTTCCTTTCTAAAATTTCATTAATTTTTAGTTTAGTTTAGTCAACGGATCGTCCGCATTGTACATCAGACATAAATCATACATTTTTGTTAAACCACAATAAATTTTCTAGAGATTATCACTTGTAATGCTAAAAAATGATAGATTGCTCATGTTTTCTTTTTCCCACTGAATTTTTCTCTAATTCAGCCATTTCAAGAGTGGTGACCTGCCTATCACCTTCTCCCACAAAACAAAATTGTTTTCAATGTATTTCTTGAGTTTACTGTATACAAAAATACCATAAGAAAAATAACCACTACCAAGATGAAATGTGTTAGATCCATGACATGAAATAAACTGAGAGATAGGATCAAAAATGAATAATTGAGAAAAATTACTGCCATAGAATCGTAAAGAAATGAGACAAAATGGTTTAGCCAAATGGTAAGACAGAAGGATCAAAATATAACAAAATGAGCCTGCAATAAACGTTGCGAGAACGCTAGACAAAAGAACTGACCAAGAAAAAAATGGATTGATGGAATATTATAAATACTAGGAAATATAAAAGCAGGAGAATCCAACAGAAGAACAAATAACTATTTATATCCTCCCTTGATGCTCAGAGGTAAATGAGGAAGGAAATAAGAAAAAATACTTTTTAAGGCTAATATAACACAGAGTAAAAAAAAAGTAAGTAAAGTACCCCTGTCACGCCAAGTGGTGTATAGGGAATATGGTGTTAGTGACCATATATTTTACAGACCTTCATCTCATGATTTTTGGGGTAATGTGGTCGGTATTACGCCAGTGCCACTTCACTTTCCCTGAAAAAATCAGGTACCCATTTAAGGCTGGGTGAACCCGGAAACCGTTGGTTGGGATCAAACCCTACCTCTTGTTCTTTGTTATCCAGTTCACTAAACACAGAGATATTATATTATTATTATTAATAAAAGATATTTTATTTATAGATATCCAATTACTATATGTGAATCATGATAACTGCCAAGAATTAAATTTTCTTTGGTTTAAATTGACATGCTCATCCAAAAACAGCAAACATCACACATTTTCATCCAGCTCAGCCATTTCTATGAATTTATCTTTAATATGTTCTACAGGTGCGGAAGAACAGTTTAGTCGTCTCACTGTCCGTCATGGATGATTTTTCAAGAAATAAAATTCTGCTTCTGCAAAACGCAGTGAATAGTAAATGTCCTGTTGTGAGACTGTTACATTTATTATCTGGTGGAGGCATCGAGATTTTAGAGGAACATAAGGAAATCATTCGTCATCATAAAGAACTTTCGAATAATAAATCAGAGGAATCTGCAGAAAACTGTCAGGACAAATCATCAACTGATTTTACTGAGACTGGGGGGAACAAAAATGTTGATATTCTTGACATTGCTGTAGCTTATGTTAACAAAAGACCTTATATGACATAACTCCATTACACTTATGTGTTAATAGTGGGGACACAGAACTTGTTAATATCTTCATCAAAGCTGGAGCTAATGTTGATGTTGAAGACAAGTATAAACAAACTCCACTACATGTAAGTGTTGGGAATTGTCATAATGAAATTGTTGAGATCCTTCTTAAAGCTGGAGCTAAAATTGATGCTGAGGCATTTAGTAAGCAAACTCCACTACACTCGAGTGCTTCGAGTGGTCATAAAGAAATTGTTGAAATCCTTCTTAAAGCTGGAGCTAAAATTGATGTTGAAGATGTTAATCAGAAAACTCCACTACACTTTAGTGCTGGAAATTGTCATAAAGAAGTTGTTGTAATGCTTCTTGAAGCTGGAGCTTTTGTTGATGTTACAGATAATGACAAACATACTCCACTACATTTGAGTGCAGGGTATGGCCATAAAGAAGTTGTTGCAATCCTTCTTAAGGCTGGAGCTGCTGTTGATGCTCAAGACAATAATAAAAGAACTCCTCTACATTTAAGTGCAATGAAAGGTTGTAAAGAAGCTGTTGAAATTCTTGTAATAAATGGAGCCTCTATTAATGCTAAAGATAGCAATAATCAAACTCCACTACATTTAAGTACTGGCTGTGGACATAAAGAAATTTGTAAAATCCTCCTTAAGGCTTGAGCTGCTGTTGGTGTTCAAGATATAAGCAAAAGAACTCCTCTACATCTGAGTGTTTTGGAATGTTTTAAAGAAACTGTTGAAATTCTTTTAAAAAATGGTGCAGCTGTTAATGCTAAAGATATTAATGAGCAGACACCACTACATTTTAGTGCTTGGAAAGGCTACAAAGAAATTGTTGAAATCCTTCTTAAAGCTGGAGCTACAGTTGATATTGAGGATATTAGGAAGCAACTCCACTACATTTTAGTGCTGGGAAAGGTCAAAAAGAAACAGTTGAAGTCCTTCTTAAAGCTGGAGCTAATGTTGATGTTGTAGACAAGAGTAGAGTAACTCCTCTTCATTTGAGTGCTTTGGAAGGTTTTACAGAGATTGTTGAATTTCTTATAAAAAAGGGGGCAGCTGTTAATGTTGAAAACATAAATAAGCAAACTGCACTACATTTTAGTGCATGGAAAGGCCACAAAGAAATTGTTGAAATCCTTCTTAAAGCTGGAGCTAGAGTTGATTTTGATGTCAGTAAGCAAACTCCACTACATTTTGGTGCTGGGAGTGGTCATAAAGAAGTTGTTGAAATTCTTCTTAAAGCTGGAGCCACAGCTGCTGTTGAGGACATGAACAAACAAACTCCACTACATTTTGCTGCTGGAAATGGTCACGAAGAAATTGTTGAAATTCTTCTTAAAGCTGAAGCCACAGCTGCTGTTGAGGACATGAATAAACAAACTCCATTACATTTGAGTGCTCGGAATGGTCATAAAGAAATTGTTCAAATCCTTCTGAAATCTGGAGCTGTTGTTGATGTTCAAAACAGGAGTAAAAGAACTCCGCTTTATATGAGTGCTCAGAATGGTCATAAAGAAATTGTTGAAATTCTTCTCAAATATGGAGCTGCTGTTGAAGTTGAGGACATATTTAAACAAACCCCTCTTCATATCAGTGCTCAGAATGGTCATAAAGAAATTGTTGAAATTCTTCTCAAATCTAGAGCTGCTGTTGATGTTGTAGATATGAATAAATACACTCCATTGGATTTAAGTGCAAGGAATGGTCACACAGAAATTGTTAAAACATTTCTAAATGCTGGGGCTAATCTTGATGTTGAAAACATTAATAAACTATCCCCATTACATTTGAGTGCTTTGGAAGGTCATAAAGAAGTTGTTGAAGTCCTTCTTACTGCAGGTGTTGATGTTGGTGTTGAAAGTATAAATAAGCAAACTCCGCTGCATTTGAGTGCTCAAAGGGGTCATAAAGAAATTGTTGACATTCTTCTTAAAGCTGGAGCCACAGTTGTTGTTGAGGACATTTTAAAACAAACTCCACTTCATTTAAGTGCTGAGAATGGTCATACAGAAATAGTTGAAATATTTCTGAATGCTGGGGCTAACGTTAATGTTTCAAACAGTAACAATCAAACTCCACTACATTTAAGTGCTGGTAATGGTCATAGTAACACAGTTGAACTCCTTCTAAGAAAAGGAGCTGACGTTGATGTTGAAGACAAGTATAAAAGAACTCCACTACATTTGAGTGCTGAGAAGGGCCTTAAAGAAATTGTTGAAATGCTTGTTAAGGCTGAAGCTGTTGTTGATTTTAAAGACATGTATAGGAGAACTCCATTATTTTTTAGTGCTAAGAATGGTCATAAAGAGATTGTAGAAATCCTTCTCAGCAAGGGGGCTGATATTAGTGTTCAAGATATTAATAAACAAACACCACTACATTGGAGTGCTGAGGAAGGATATAGTGAAATTACTGAACTCCTTCTCAGTGCTGGGGCTTTTGTTGATGCTGAAGACATTAACAAGCAGACACCATTACATTTAAGTGCTATGAGGGGTCATTATAAGATTGTTGAAATCTTTCTCAAAGCTGGAGCTGCTGTTGGTGTTGAAGACATGTTCAACAGAACTCCGCTTCACTGGAGTGCATTGAAAGGTCATAAAGAAATTATTGAAACCATTCTCAATAGTGGAGCAGCTATTGATGCTAAAGACATCAAAGGGCAAACACCACTACATGTAAGTGCTATGAAGGGCCATAAAGAGACTGTTGAAATCTTCCTCAAATATGGAGCTGCTGTTGGTATTGAAGACATATTTAAAAGCACTCCATTACACTGGAGTGCTGAGAATGGCCATAGAGAAATTACTGAAATCATTCTCAAAGCTGGTGCTGCTGATAATGCTAAAGATATTAATAAGCAGACACCACTACATTTGTGTACTATTAAGGGCCATAAGGAAATTGTTGAAATCCTTCTGCAATTTAATGTTACTGTCAATGTTGAAGACATTAATATGCAATCACCACTACATTGGAGTGCAGAGAATGGCTACACAGAGATTGTTGAAATTCTTTTGAAAGCTGGTGCTGATGTCAAAGTTAAAGACATTAATAATCAAACTCCACTACATTTGAGTGCTTATAATGGTCATAGACAAATTGCTGACCTGCTTCTGAAAGCTGAATCCATTGTTGATGCTAAAGACTGCTATGATCAAACAGCACTCTATATTAGTGCAATGAATGGTCATAAAACACTCGTTGAGATCCTTCTTAAAGAGGATGCTACTGTTGATGTTGAAAACATTGAAAAGCAAACTCCACTACATATCAGTGCCTTGGAAGGTCACAAAGAAATAGTTGAAATTCTTCTCAGAGCTAAAGCTAAAGTTGATGTACAAAATATATATAAACAAACACCACTACATCTAAGCTGTAAACATAACCACAAAGATATTGTTGAACTCTTGATCAGAGCTGGGGCTTCTATTAAACAACAAGATTTTTATGGATTTGTTGCTCTGGATTATATGAAGAACAGTCAAAGAATCAGAGCTCAGCCTTCATCTGCAACAATGTCTCCAGTACGCACTCCTCCAGAAGCAGAGGAATCTTATGATATTGGTAACACAGGCACTCAAAATCTCAATGACATTGTACAACAAATAGATGACCACTGGTCCAAGTTTAATCCAGAACCCAATGAAGGATGGGAGATGAGTTCACACGATTTCAAAGCTGCATCCAAGCCTGCCAGATTTTCAATGTATGTAGTTTCTTGTCAGACTACTATTCGATTCTTTCTCCTTTGTGTTTGCACACTGACCCTTGTGTTTACTCCTCTGGTTCTGTTTACATTTACGCACTTTTTCGCACGATTTTTCGACGTTCACGACAGCCGCACTTGGTTACGATTTTATTTTGGATTTGACAGGATAGTTTTACTTTTTGTTGTTGTTTTCTTTAACACATTTCGATTGTTTTTGTTTTGGTTGTTTCGTTATTAATTTGTGTGTGTGTGTTTTTATTGTTTGTTCCTGATGAAGGCCTATTGAGCCGAAACGTTGTTTAGTCTGTGTCGTCCACTTGTCACGTAAAGCTTCTTACATACCTTTTTTTATTTTTTAATTTTTCCTCATATTCAGCTTTACTGCAGCTTCGCATTTTTATGCCTTAACCCTTCTTGTCACTTAACCAGTTTTTCTTTTGTTTTGTTGATAAAGTTATAGATATAATGCTATATCTGTTCTTTGCTTTTTTTTCCTTGACAGAAGTGAAAGAAAATAGACTCAGGCATACTTTTCTTGTGTTCTCAAAAGAAAATAAACTCAAGATTCAGGCATACTTTTCTTGTGTTCTCAAAAGAAAATAAACGCAAGATTCAGGCATACTTTTCTTGTGTTCTCAAAAGAAAATAAACTCAAGATTCAGGCATACTTTTCTTGTGTTCTCAAAAGAAAATAAACTCAAGATTCAGGCATACTTTTCTTGTGTTCTCAAAAGAAAATAAACTCAAGATTCAGGCATACTTTTCTTGTGTTCTCAAAAGGAAATAAACTCAAGATTCAGGCATACTTTTCTTGTGTTCTCCAAAGGAAATAAACTCAAGATTCAGGCATACTTTTCTTGTGTTCTCAAAAGAAAATAGACTCAGACAGACTCTTCTTTGTGTTCTCAAAAGAAAATAGACTCAGACAGACTCTTCTTTGTGTTCTCAAAAGAAAATAGACTCAGACAGACTCTTCTTTGTTTCTCAAAAGAAAATAGACTCAAGACATACTCTTCATGTGTTCTCGCTATTGACTAGAAGAGTTCAAGTTCATTTTCCAGATCTGGTGAATTTTCCTTTGTGGACCAACATGGTTTTAGAATTCACAAAGTCCCTGAAAATTAGGTCAAGATATTTTATTCTTGGAAAGTGGAATGGTCTGGCATGATAACGACTGCATCACCAATAAAATGTTGCATTGGTGATTGAAAAACATGGACAATTACACCATATTCCTCATATGCCTTGAGACATGGAGGGAACTCTTACTTACTTCTCATCATCACCTTGCATGTTCTTTGTCACCACTGCTCATCTGAAAGAATATCTGTCTCCAGCCTAATACCCCACAGAATGTTACATTCACCACAGCTCATCTGAAAGAATATCTGTCTCCAGCCTAATACCCCACAGAATGTTACATTCACCACAGCTCATCTGAAAGAATATCTGTCTCCAGCCAAATACCCCACAGAATGTTACATTCACCACAGCTCATCTGAAAGAATATCTGTCTCCAGCCAAATACCCCACAGAATGTTGCATTCACCACAGCCCACCTGAAAGAATCTCTGTCTAGCCAGATCTCCTACTTCTTCTGTTGTCATGTTCAAGGTCTCCTTGATGTCTAGAAATCACCTTCTTTTTGGTCTGCCTCTGATACGTCACCCAGTAACCATGCCATTCTTTATTGTTCTTTCCATCCGTTGTGTCTTTTGACGTGGAAATTAGTATTTAATATACTCAGAATGGTGTTTATAAGTCTGTTATTTTTAATGTTTAAGTCATTTGGCTTGTCTTTATTGCTCGTTTTCATTATCCAAGGATTTTTCTGTACCATTTTATTTGAAATGAATCAATTTTCTTCCTTGCAGTTTGTGAGATTCTCCATGATTCTCAACCATGTGGTGCTAATAGGAAGATACATGTCCTCAGTAATTTGAAATTTACTGCCTTTTCTGGTATTATGCCACATCTTCTTCATGGTGTTTAATTTTTGTGTTGATATTGCTAATCTTCTTTTGTCTCTTTCTGGCAGTCTCCATTGTTACTACAGATTCCAGATATCATAGTTTGTTACAATTTCAAGTTTTTCATTCAAGTTTATAATGATTTTGGGTTGGCTTGTTGTTTTGTCAATGGACATTATCTTAGTTTTCTATATATTGAGATAAAGGTTTTGCTCTTCACTGTGTTTTTTAACACACTCAGTTGTCTCTTATAATCCTTCTGCACCGTTTGAGAGGAGGACTGTGTCATCAGCTTATCTGAGTTCTGGAAATATGTTGCCATTTATTGTGAAATGGTCGAACTTCACAAATCTTTCATAGTTTCTGACATTTCTCATGATGTTCTCTCTATAGATGTTGAACAGGTGTGGAGAGAGGATGCATCCCTGCCACACCCCTTTTTGTATTTCAGACCAATTTGATGTTTTGCCCACTATTCTGATAGCTGCTTGCTGTTTGTAATATAGTGAGTTGATAAGTTGTATTAAGTTGGAAAGCTCTTATCTTTCATGATGCTCCACAGTTTCTGATGCTGTTTGCAGTCAAAGGCCATGCTGTAAATCCACGAAGCATGTATGCAGTTTTAATTTGTATTCACTACACTAGTCAAGGATGTTTCTGTGTTAAAAATGTGGTCCCGGGTGCCTCTACTATGTCTGAAACCAACTTCAGCTATAGGCTTATGAAGTACTTGTTCTAACTTTCTTGCTATCCTCTTCATGATGATCTGCAAGAGTATTTCTACAAGCAAACTACATACAATCCTGAAACACAAACAGTATTATGTCAGTGTATACAAGCAGTAATATAGAACTTTTTGCAAGGGACATAAACACCCAATCTATTTCTGAGATTTAAATAGTACAGTCTTCTATTATTAATGTGGATATAACAAGATACAAATGTAACAATATTTTGATGGCCCTACAACCCTGTTATAATCAGATTCTACTGAGGAATTTAATTGAAGTTTGTGTTGTGTCTGTCAATAGAAACAAGGGAAAAAAATAGTTCTGCATTGTTACTTAACTCAACTACTGGTACATGGAAGGGAGTCAAGAAAAAGCAAAAGACAACTGGAAGAAGCACATATGTAGTTGTACCGAAGAGTTTTAAAAACACAATGATCAGCAAAAATGAGTAATGTCTTCTGCGTACACCTCAGACATCAAATAAGATCAAAGAAATCATTTGTCAGCTTGAGGCTGGTGACAACACCATCCAGAATGCTGGATATGGTACTGGAGATGGCAACAAGAGCTTTCTCTATTCATCATATGTTGGGTGTGATTGTAGCAGAAGTTCAGCAGCCATTTTGCCTGTTCCACAATCACATCAGATATTTCAATCCTAAGGGTGTTTAGAAGGTGGTCTCTTATGGCCTGTTTGGAGTCTTAAAAATTGTTGTCTGTTCTTTTCTGTTGAGCTGGTAGTAGGCATCATTTTTTTCTGTTGAGCTGGTAGTAGGCATCATTTTTTCTGTTGAGCTGGTAGTAGGCATCATTTTTTCTGTTGAGCTGGTAGTAGGCATCATTTTGTCTGTTGAGCTGGTGGTAGGCATCATTTTTTCTGGTAGCCTTGGTGTTCTGTATTCCATTTGTTCCAGATAAACCTCTATGATTCCTATAAGTTGTACATGCATCTGGCCAGTATAATTTGCCAGCTTCCTTTTCCAACCTGTATATATAAGAATATTTCTGTGAGAAGGAATTCACTGAATCACAGTTCTGTGTCCATGGTGGAGCTTGTAGATTATTTCTCTTATATCATTCATGGTCTTCTTTTTCATGACTCCTCAGTGCTGTAACTACTGAAAGAGCATCTGTGAGAAATACAATATTAGTAGAAGTAGTAGCCTCCGTCAGTCATAGTTGACTATGGATTTTTCAGCGCCCCTAGAAATATTTTTTCTTTTCTTTTGCTGTGTATTCTCTTTTTCTTTGAATCTGTCTGCTTCTTGTTTGAGTTGGAGTGTGTTTCCAGAGATTGCGGTCTGCAGCTATTTCTTCCCAGGCTGCAGGGTTTATGTTCAGAGTCTTCATATCACATTTACACACGTGTACAAATCAAAATTTTGGACGCCCCTAGTCTTTTTGCCATCTGCCAGTTGTCTGTAGAGTATATCTTTTGGTATGCGACCATCTTTAATATGGTGTACATGGCCAAGCCAATGTAACCTATGTTGTTTGAGCAGCGTGTATATGTTCGGGGGGGCCTGTACGAGTCATGACCTCCACGTTTGTCACTTTACCCTTCCAGGTAATACCAAGAATGTGGCGCAGACATTGCATATAAGTGCATTTAACCTTCTCTCCTGCTTTGCATAGGTTGTCCAAGATTTACTATCATACACGAGGATACTAATTATGCAGGCATTGTAAACTGCGGCCTTTGTTTTAATTGTCAGTTTGCTGTTTTGCCAGACGCATCTAGAAAGAAGGGCAAAAGTGATAGCAGCTTTACCAATGCGGGTGTCAATTTCTGTATCTAAAGATAGACTGTCGTTGTTGATGGATCCCAGGTAGTTATACTGCTGCACGACATCAAGTTTATAGTTGTTGATAGAGATTGCAGGTGTTGCTTCGATGTCCTGACCGAGTATGTTAGTTTTCTGCAAATACAATATCATCATCAAGTACAGGGCCTACTGGCGTAGGTGATCATGTCTCTCCACAACTTTTGATCTCGGCAGTTCTTTATAATTTCTGTTGTTGACCTTCTGCCAAGCTAGTCTCTTAAGCTGTCTGGTATTTTCTCTCTTTGCTTCCCTCTATCTCTTCGTCCCTCAATTTTTCCAGTTGTAACAATATATTCCAGTTGTTCTCTTCTCATTACATGGCCAAAAAATGATGATTGTTTCTTCCTAATATTGGAAATTAGCTCTCTTTTTGCTTTGACCTCTTTCAGAACATTTTCATTACTCTTCTTAGTTGTCCATGGTATTCTCAACATTCTTCTTGATTTCTATTGTTGTGGTGATTCATGATTGTACAAAGAAGTTACGACGGTGGTTTTCTGTTGCCTTCCGTCGGTTTGTTTACTGTTGGCTCCGCTAGCCTTTGACTAAAAAGTCTCACCCACAAGGCAGTGGAGTTGTTTTACTTCGGGGTACCCTCCCTTAGCCTTTTACTCTCCCGAGCTTACCTGCAAGACAGCAGGGCAGCCACAGGTTGTACTGTTTACTGCATACAGTAGCAGGTAAAATTACCTAACCGGACAGAAATACAATATAGACTTCATTAATCTTCACTTCAGTTTTAGAGAGCTACAGCTGCAGTTTTCAGATCGTCTGCCTTTAAGTTACTATAATATTTTTCTGTTACAACAATCTCTTCAGTGTTCCATTTTTAAGGCATATGAAAATTCCTGCTTCTCCATTTTCTGTTGCATCGGTTGCTGATCCATCGGTGTGGTCATGTGTCCAGGAGAAGTAAATAAATAATGAAGAAACTGAATAAATCCAGTATAGAAGATAACTTTTGAATAACAGAAGAGTAACGATAGAAATGATAATGACACCAGGGACAAAAATATGTGGATGAGTGTGCATGAAGCATGATGTTGTTGTGGTAGTCTCTACTAAATTTTGCTAAACTCATAGCAAGTCTTAAGTGCCAAAATCTTTTCGATTCTATCAGATAAGTCTGTTTTCTTTGCATTTCATGTGAAGGGGAAAACTGAAAAATGTAACAATATGAAGAAACAAAAATTGGGAGAAAAAAAGAACAGGCAAATGAAGGCAACAGAAGAAGACACTAGACAGTTTAACAGCATGGCAAAGAAAGAAATCAACACTGGATTAATAAGAAGCTCCAGCATTTTCATTATTTTTTTAATGTTTAGAAAGTTTTTCTTTTTTTTTTTTTTAAAGGCTGTGTAATTTTCTTTTTTCTGTTTTTTTTTTTTTTTTTTTTTAAACTATAATGTGCACCATTTGTGTGTTAACTTTTCAGTGTAAATTGGTTTCCATCTTTTTATATTGTACATCTTTATACAATTATAATTATTAATAATTAATTTATTTTAATTTTAGGATTAAGCGAAATGCGCTGGCCTGGAACAGGTAGGAGATCTATTGATAATAAAATAGTAGTTTTTTCTGGAAGGGAAGATGGAAAACACCGTGAAGGAGTAGGTATAATGATGACAGACAAAGCTGCAAGAAGTTTATCAGAATGGGAACCGGTAAATAGCCGTCTGATACGAACACGATACAAAACAAAACATGGAAGACTTTCAATTATTCAATGTTATGCGCCTACTAACGAAGCTGATGATGAAGTTAAGGATGATTTTTATAACCAACTGCAACAACTTATAAACAAAATACCAAAACACGATCTTTTAATTGTAATGGGAGACTTCAACGCCAAAGTAGGACAAGATAACGCAGGAGTGGAACATGTGATGGGGAGAGAAGGCTGTAATACAACAAGTCAGAATGGAGAAAGATTAATAGAATTATGTTTAATAGAAAATTTAGTTATAGGTGGGACATTATTTCCACATAAAAATATCCACAAAACAACATGGATATCTCCTGATGATAGAACATCAAATCAAATTGACCACCTATGTATTAAACAACAATTCAGATCATCATTAATAGATGTAAGAGCATACAGAGGTGCTGATGTTAATAGTGACCACAACCTGTGCATTGGGAAAATAAGATTAAAATTTAGAAACCAACAGAAGAGGTCAATTACACATAAAATTGATAGTCATAAACTGAAAGATGAAGCAATAAAGGAAAAGTTTAACATAGAGCTAAGTAATTGTTATTCAGCACTTGGTGAAATAGACTTAGATATCAATGAAATGTGGGACTCACAGAGCAAAATACTAATGACAGCAGCAGAAGCAAGTGCTGGACTGAAGAAAATGGAAAAACGAGCTTGGATCTCAGACACCACATGGAAATACATCAAAGAAAGAAGAGAAGCGAAGAGAGCCATGACTAATGTAAAGACAGATCTTGGAAAGGTTCTGGCAAAAGCAACATACAAAGAATTAGACAACAAAGTGAAAAGTTCGGCAAGAAGAGATACAAGAGCTTATATAGACAACTTGGCAGAGAAAGCAGAGACAGCTGCAATTACAGGAGACAGCAGAACTCTTTATACTGTACAAAAGATGCTGACAAACACCTATACATCCAGTGGAACACCAATTCTAGACAAATCTGGATTAATGCTAACAACAAGCGCAGACATAAAAGCCCGTTGGGCGGAACACTTCAAAGAAATTCTTAACCGTCCACTACCTCACAGTTTAATAGATTTTGAAGCTGAAACACCAGCAGCAGAATTAGATGTAAATTTAGATGACTTCACCTTGAGCGAAATAGAAACCACCTTAAAGCTAATGACCAATAACAAGGCTGCTGGAGAGGATAAGTTAACAGCTGAGATCCTCAAGGCAATTGATAGCCATAATTTAATACATCTCCAAAAAATGTTCAACATCATTTGGAAAACAGAGAAGACGCCTCATAAATGGAAAAAAGGAATCATTGTTAAGATCCCAAAAAAGGGCAATCTTAGAGATTGTAACAATTGGAGAGGCGTGACACTTTTGTCAGTTGCCTCAAAATTATTCTGTAAAATCATCCTAAATAGAATAAAGGATTCAATAGATACAGTAATGCGTGAAGAACAGGCTGGGTTTAGAAAAGGGAGAAGCTGTCTTGACCACATTTTCACTCTACGACTTATATTGGAGGAACACATTGAAAAGCAAAAACCTTTTGTACTTAACTTCATCGACTTCAAAAAAGCATTTGATAGTATTCATAGAGATTCTTTGTGGAAAATTCTGAAGCAATATGGCTTACCATCAAAAATCATAAATATTATCAAAGACATGTATGATGGTTACACATGTGCAGTTCGAACAGAGGAAGGACTGAGCGAATGTTTCCCAATAGAAACTGGGGTTAAACAAGGATGTATTTTATCGCCCTTGTTATTTGGAATTGTTATGGACTTCATAATGAAGAAATGCTGCACTGGTAATAAAGGCATCGAATGGATACAAGGAGACCATTTGGAGGACCTGGACTTTGCTGATGACATAGTTCTCATCAGCAATCAGATAAAAACGATGCAGGAAAACACAAATGAACTATCATCAATAGCCAGCAAAATTGGGCTTGAGGTCAATCATGAAAAGACTAAAGTCATGAAAAGTTTAATTCCAACAAGTGACAAAATATACATGGAAAACAAACCAGTAGAAGAGATCGATCACTTCATCTATCTTGGAAGTCACATTGATCGAGAAGGGGATACGAGCAAAGAAATTAGAATCAGACTGGCTAAAGCAGCAATGTCTTTCAGAAGCCTTGAAAAGTTGTGGAAATCAAAACTCATTAGCACAAACACAAAACTTAGGCTATTCAAATCAAATGTACTATCAACCCTTACGTATGCGTGTGAAAGCTGGAAAACAACAAGAGATATAGAAACAAAGTTGAACGCATTCGAAAATAAATGTCTAAGGAAAATACTTGGTATAGAATGGAACGAATTCAAAACAAACGAGGAAATTAGAGAAATCGCCAATCAACCACTAATATCTTCAGTAATAAAGAAAAGACGATGGTCATACGTTGGACATGTGATGAGAAGAGATAATAATCGAATAGCAAAGCAAGCCCTCATATGGGAAACAACAGGTAAAAAAAAAGAGGAAGACCCAGGGAGACACTGAGAAGAACATTGATGAGAGAGGCAAGAGCAGCAGGAATCGGCTCCCTCAATGAGATAGAACTGCTTGCACAGAACAGAGACAGATGGCGAGATTTGATAAAATATCTTTAAAAGAAAACTGCTAGAACAAAAATTCATATAGGAGAAGGTGTATCTTGGTCTACGCCCTATGGGCCGGTTACGGCTCGAAAGGTCAATAGATAGATAGAGATTTAATTACCATTTAGTATTAACAATAATTATTTAATTTCTTGTGTTTTTACATTTGTTTTAATTACCATTTAATAGTAACAATAAGAATTTAGTTTCTTGTGTTTTTACATGTGTTTTAATTACCATTTAATAGTAACAATAAGAGTTTAATTTCTTGTGTTTTTACATTTCTTCTGATTATTATTTAGTAGTAACAATAAGAGTTTAATTTCTTGTGTTTTTACATTTGTTTTAATTACCATTTAATAGTAACAATAAGAATTTAATTTCTTGTGTTTTTACATTTGTTTTAATTACCATTTAATAGTAACAATAAGAATTTAGTTTCTTGTGTTTTTACATGTGTTTTAATTACCATTTAATAATAACAATAAGAAATTAGTTTCTTGTGTTTTTACATGTGTTTTAATTACCATTTAATAGTAACAATAAGAGTTTAATTTCTTGTGTTTTTACATTTCTTCTGATTATTATTTAGTAGTAACAATAAGAGTTTAATTTCTTGTGTTTTTACATTTGTTTTAATTACCATTTAATAGTAACAATAAGAATTTAATTTCTTGTGTTTTTACATTTGTTTTAATTACCATTTAATAGTAACAATAAGAATTTAGTTACTTGTGTTTTTACATGTGTTTTAATTACCATTTAATAATAACAATAAGAAATTAGTTTCTTGTGTATTTACATGTGTTTTAATTACCATTTAATAGTAACAATAAGAATTTAATTTCTTGTGTTTTTACATGTGTTTTAATTACCATTTAATAGTAACAATAAGAGTTTAATTTCTTGTGTTTTTACATTTCTTCTGATTATTATTTAGTAGTAACAATAAGAGTTTAATTTCTTGTGTTTTTACATTTGTTTTAATTACCATTTAATAGTAACAATAAGAATTTAATTTCTTGTGTTTTTACATTTGTTTTAATTACCATTTAATAGTAACAATAAGAATTTAGTTTCTTGTGTTTTTACATGTGTTTTAATTACCATTTAATAATAACAATAAGAATTTAATTTCTTGTGTTTTTACATTTCTTCTGATTATTATTTAGTAGTAACAATAAGAATTTAATTTCTTGTGTTTTTACATTTGTTTTAATTACCATTTAATAGTAACAATAAGAATTTAATTTCTTGTGTTTTACATGTGTTTTAATTACCATTTAATAGTAACAATAAGAATTTAATTTCTTGTGTTTTTACATTTCTTCTGATTATTATTTAGTAGTAACAATAAGAATTTAATTTCTTGTGTTTTTACATTTGTTTTAATTACCATTTAATAGTAACAATAAGAATTTAGTTTCTTGTGTTTTTACATGTGTTTTAATTACCATTTAATAGTAACAATAAGAATTTAATTTCTTGTGTTTTTACATTTCTTCTGATTATAATTTAGTAGTAACAATAAGAATTTAATTTCTTGTGTTTTTACATTTGTTTTAATTACCATTTAATAGTAACAATAAGAATTTAATTTCTTGTGTTTTTACATTTGTTTTAATTACCATTTAATAGTAACAATAAGAATTTAATTTCTTGTGTTTCTACATTTCTTCTGATCATTATTTAGTAGTAACAATAAGAGTTTAATTTCTTGTGTTTTTACATTTCTTCTGATTATTATTTAGTAGTAACAATAAGAATTTAATTTCTTGTGTTTTTACATTTGTTTTAATTACCATTTAATAGTAACAATAAGAATTTAATTTCTTGTGTTTTTACATTTCTTCTGATTATTATTTAGTAGTAACAATAAGAATTTAATTTCTTGTGTTTTTACATTTGTTTTAATTACCATTTCTCTCTCTGCGATCAGGACCCAATCAGAGTAGGATTCCAGCTGCTCACATGAACTCAGCTGTCAGGTTAGGTGTGTTACAAACAGAACATCACAATTAGAGTCTGCCAGATCCACTCTGATTGAACACCCGTTAAAAACGTTGCACTGTGTTCTGCGCCAGTGGCCCAGTGCATCCGATTTCAGCCAGCATTTTATTCAGGTTTGCTTTCCCTAGCCTTTGATTGTCCCCAATCTTTCTGCAAGGCAGCAGATGATCTTTTCTGTAGGGGGATTCTGCCCTTAGATGGTAGGTCCTCCCAGGTTTACGAGCACCATCTGCCCGAGTCACTAGAGGTGACTAACACAGACATACACACAAAGATATGAGATGTGACAAACACAGACATGTACATAGCGATACGAGGCATGACTAACACTGACATACATCAAGATATATGACACATGACTAACATAAACATGCACATAAAGATATGAGATATGACTGACATAGACATGCACCCACAAAGAAATTACACATGTCTAACATGGAAATGCACACAAAGATATGAGATATGACCAACATAGATAGGCACACACAATGATATGAGATGTGACTAGCATAGCCATGCAAACACAAGGATATGATGAGATGTGACATACACAGACATGCACACACAAAGATATGAAATATGACTAACATAAACATACACACAGAGATATGAGATATCACTAGCCCAAACATGCACACACAAAGATATGACACATGACTAACACAGATACACACTAAGATATGAGATATGACTAAACACATACACACTTAAAGATATGAGACATGATTAACACGGACACTCCAAGATATGAGATATGACTAACATGACACACACCAAGATATGAGCCATGGCCAGCACACACACACACACACACAAGCCAAGATATGAGCCTTGGCTAGCAATGAAACACACCAAGAAATGAACCATGTCCAGCACAGAAAGAAAATATCCAGTACACATTAAGGTATCCATATGCTTGGGTTTGTTGTAGTCGGCAGACTCTTCTTAACATGGGAATCATCGACATACGAGATGCCGGCCCCCATGAACTGTTAACAGATATCGTCCAAACAGTTGTACGGAGATTTGAGAGTGCAGTCTGACCCGTAGAACGTTCCCTTGCATGAACAGATCCCGGTTGACTGTTCACAGGTGTCATTGAAACAGTGGTCAGGACATTTGAGAGTGCAGTCTGGCCCGTAGTACGCTTCCTTGCGCGTACAGTCTGCTCTTTCTGTGTCACATATGATGTCACAGCCACCAGAACACGTCTGTTCGCACTGTAGCCAAAATTTCCATCAGGACAAGTGTCATCACAGGTATAGCCAGGATGTTTGCAATGTTGGCATTTTCTGGATTTTCCTCACATAAAGAACTGACACTAAGACAAGACCCGGAGCAGTCGTGTCCATAGATCTCATGTGAACAGTTGCCATGACACGTACCGATGATGACAGTGCAGCCGTTGCTACTCCCACCACACACTGTACAAAACGACCAAGAATGCCCGTCCAGACAATAGGTGTCTGTAAATGTTTGCACCTCACACACCGTCAGTGCACTCTCGTCCTGCGAAAAGATCGGTGAGAACTCAAACTTACTGTGTGCCATTATCGCTTGTATGGTGACTACAATAGTGTTCACATAAATATTTGGGTATGATATATCATTATACTGGAACACTACACCGCCACTGTCAGAGAAAGCCTTTGGAGTGTCATTCTTTACCCAAATCATAGTGTTAATATTACCATTTAATAGTAACAATAAGAATTTAGTTTCTTGTGTTTTTACATTTCTTCTGATTATTATTTAGTAGTAACAATAAGAATTTAATTTCTTGTGTTTTTACATTTGTTTTAATTACCATTTAATAGTAACAATAAGAATTTAATTTCTTGTGTTTTTACATGTGTTTTAATTACCATTTAATAGTAACAATAAGAATTTAATTTCTTGTGTTTTTACATTTCTTCTGATTATTATTTAGTAGTAACAATAAGAATTTAATTTCTTGTGTTTTTACATTTGTTTTAATTACCATTTAATAGTAACAATAAGAATTTAATTTCTTGTGTTTTACATGTGTTTTAATTACCATTTAATAGTAACAATAAGAATTTAATTTCTTGTGTTTTTACATTTCTTCTGATTATTATTTAGTAGTAACAATAAGAATTTAATTTCTTGTGTTTTTACATTTGTTTTAATTACCATTTAATAGTAACAATAAGAATTTAATTTCTTGTGTTTTACATGTGTTTTAATTACCATTTAATAGTAACAATAAGAATTTAATTTCTTGTGTTTTTACATTTCTTCTGATTATTATTTAGTAGTAACAATAAGAATTTAATTTCTTGTGTTTTTACATTTGTTTTAATTACCATTTAATAGTAACAATAAGAATTTAGTTTCTTGTGTTTTTACATGTGTTTTAATTACCATTTAATAGTAACAATAAGAATTTAATTTCTTGTGTTTTTACATTTCTTCTGATTATAATTTAGTAGTAACAATAAGAATTTAATTTCTTGTGTTTTTACATTTGTTTTAATTACCATTTAATAGTAACAATAAGAATTTAATTTCTTGTGTTTTTACATTTGTTTTAATTACCATTTAATAGTAACAATAAGAATTTAATTTCTTGTGTTTCTACATTTCTTCTGATCATTATTTAGTAGTAACAATAAGAGTTTAATTTCTTGTGTTTTTACATTTCTTCTGATTATTATTTAGTAGTAACAATAAGAATTTAATTTCTTGTGTTTTACATTGTTTTAATTACCATTTAATAGTAACAATAAGAATTTAGTTTCTTGTGTTTTTACATGTGTTTTAATTACCATTTAATAATAACAATAAGAAATTAGTTTCTTGTGTTTTTACATGTGTTTTAATTACCATTTAATAGTAACAATAAGAGTTTAATTTCTTTTGTTTTTACATTTGTTTTAATTAACATTTAATAGTAAAAATAAGAATTTAATTTCTTGTGTTTTTATATTTCTTCTGATTATTATTTAGTAGTAACAATAAGAATTTAATTTCTTGTGTTTTTACATTTCTTCTGATTATTATTTAGTAGTAACATTACATTCTTATTTTTTTCACCTGGAATATGTTTTGTAGACTTTTAAGATTTAAAAAATCCTGACATATAAATTATGAATTCTCCAAATTATTGAAAATGTGAATTAATGCAAATTTTCTTTTCTTGCTATGGCTGTTTACAATGATAATACAAATATAATTACACAAGTGCTTCAGAGGATTGGTCTAGTTCAATTTTCTTGATTAAAGAAGAGTGGGATTATAGAGTTCTGGTAACATTTTATTTATAAATAAAAACAATGCTTATAGTTCTTTTTTAATGTGAATTTATATCATGATTTTTAATGTTATCGCTTAATTTTTTACAATTTTTTTAATTCTGTTTCCTCTGTCTTTGGTTGGCTTTGATATCTTGTGTGTTTAGTTTGTCTGTTTCCTCTGTCTTTGGTTGGCTTTGATATGTTGTGTGTTTAGTTTGTCTGTTTCCTCTGTCTTTAGTTGGCTTTGATACCATGTGTGTTTAGTTTGTCTGTTTCCTCTGTCTTTGGTTGGCTTTGATACCATGTGTGTTTAGTTTGTCTGTTTCCTCTGTCTTTGGTTGGCTTTGATACCTTGTGTGTTTACATTTGTCTGTTTCCTCTGTCTTTGGTTGGCTTTGATACCATGTGTGTTTACGTTTGTCTGTTTCCTCTGTCTTTGGTTGGCTTTGATACCATGTGTGTTTAGTTTGTCTGTTTCCTCTGTCTTTGGTTGGTTTTGATATCTTGTGTGTTTAGTTTGTCTTGTGTGTTTAGTTTGTCTGTTTCCTCTGTCTTTGGTTGGCTTTGATATATTGTGTGTTTAGTTTGTCTGTTTCCTCTGTCTTTGGTTGGCTTTGATACCATGTGTGTTTAGTTTGTCTGTTTCCTCTGTCTTTGGTTGGCTTTGATACCATGTGTGTTTAGTTTGTCTGTTTCCTCTGTCTTTGGTTGGTTTTGATATCTTGTGTGTTTAGTTTGTCTGTTTCCTCTGTCTTTGGTTGGCTTTTATACCATGTGTGTTTAGTTTGTCTGTTTCCTCTGTCTTTGGTTGGCTTTGATACCTTGTGTGTTTAGTTTGTCTGTTTCCTCTGTCTTTGGTTGGCTTTGATATATTGTGTGTTTACATTTGTCTGTTTCCTCTGTCTTTGGTTGGCTTTGATACCATGTGTGTTTAGTTTGTCTGTTTCCTCTGTCTTTGGTTGGCTTTGATACCATGTGTGTTTAGTTTGTCTGTTTCCTCTGTCTTTGGTTGGTTTTGATATCTTGTGTGTTTAGTTTGTCTGTTTCCTCTGTCTTTGGTTGGCTTTTATACCATGTGTGTTTAGTTTGTCGGTTTCCTCTGTCTTTGGTTAGCTTTGATACCATGTGTGTTTAGTTTGTCTGTTTCCTCTGTCTTTGGTTGGTTTTGATATCTTGTGTGTTTAGTTTGTCTGTTTCCTCTGTCTTTGGTTGGCTTTGATACCATGTGTGTTTAGTTTGTCTGTTTCCTCTGTCTTTGGTTGGCTTTGATACCATGTGTGTTTAGTTTGTCTGTTTCCTCTGTCTTTGGTTGGCTTTGATATCTTGTGTGTTTAGTTTGTCTGTTTCCTCTGTCTTTGGTTGGCTTTGATATCTTGTGTGTTTAGTTTGTCTGTTTCCTCTGTCTTTGGTTGGCTTTGATACCATGTGTGTTTAGTTTGTCTGTTTCCTCTGTCTTTGGTTGGCTTTGATACCTTGTGTGTTTACGTTTGTCTGTTTCCTCTGTCTTTGGTTGGCTTTGATACCATGTGTGTTTAGTTTGTCTGTTTCCTCTGTCTTTGGTTGGCTTTGATACCTTGTGTGTTTACATTTGTCTGTTTCCTCTGTCTTTGGTTGGCTTTGATACCATGTGTGTTTACGTTTGTCTGTTTCCTCTGTCTTTGGTTGGCTTTGATACCATGTGTGTTTAGTTTGTCTGTTTCCTCTGTCTTTGGTTGGCTTTGATACCTTGTGTGTTTACATTTGTCTGTTTCCTCTGTCTTTGGTTGGCTTTGATACCATGTGTGTTTACGTTTGTCTGTTTCCTCTGTCTTTGGTTGGCTTTGATACCATGTGTGTTTAGTTTGTCTGTTTCCTCTGTCTTTGGTTGGCTTTGATACCATGTGTGTTTAGTTTGTCTGTTTCCTCTGTCTTTGGTTGGTTTGATATCTTGTGTGTTTAGTTTGTCTGTTTCCTCTGTCTTTGGTTGGCTTTGATACCATGTGTGTTTAGTTTGTCTGTTTCCCCTGTCTTTGGTTGGCTTTGATACCATGTGTGTATCTGTTTGTTTTTATTTTATTTAGCTGTTTGTTCATACATTATTATTCAGTTTTTTCTGGGTTGTCCTGTACTGCTTTTGCTAAACGAATGTTTAAACAGAATTCTTTTTTTTTGCTGGTGTGATTGTGTAAACCTGTTGAAAACTTTATGTACTGATCTCTTATCTCAATTTGCTATCACTTTTTACTTCAGTCTACATTTATTTTAGAGCCTCTATGGCTGAGTGGTTAGTGTGCTTGCTTCCTGATCAGCAGGGTCCCAGTTCAATCCCCAGAAGCGCCAGATATTTTTTAGGCCAACAAGACTCATTGGTTCACCCAGTCTCTAAAAATAGACACCGGAGATTTTCTGGAAAATATGGTCACTAACACTATGTTGCCCATAAGCCTAGCTTGGCATGAAAAGAACCTTTGCTTTTTATATTTATTTCAAGTATATCATGGCAATAAGATCTGGAAATTAAACAATTCTTCTTCCTCTTCCCTTCAACTCCCTGTCGAACATTGGCCTTCAATAAACACTTTCCAAGGCGTTACTATTCCTTTAAGATCCTTCCATGTCTTTCCCATCCTCTTAATCTCTGCTTTTGTTTTTTCCATGAATATTTTGGTCTTCCTCTTTGTCTTTTTTCTTGGGGTTCCTAAAATGGATCTGTTGTGTAATACTATCTGTTGGCTTCCATCCAATGCAGCGCATCATCTTTGTTATATCTCTTTATCCGCTGGTATTTGACTGGTACTTTTCCATAATTCTATGTTAGTGATTTTGCACTGCCATTTCTATTGTTTTATTCTGTGCAAGCATCCATTAGCGAAGGTCTGTGTCTTGAATGTCATTTTTGTTGTTCTCCATGTTTCATAGTCATATAATAGAATTGACTTAACATTTAAGTTACACATTTTTATTTAATTAAACAATTAATAACTGATGATATTGTGGTGTGAAGCTCTTTTTTTTAGTGATGGGTCTGTGTGGTATGTAGAGAGATCTTTGTTGTTTTTTGTTTATTTGACGAGCCAGAGAGAAATTATTCCCAATTCTGAGTGGAGCTTATACAACTAGTGCTGCTGTGAGAATGGAGATTAAGGCAGTGACTGAATCTTTACAATTTATTTCATGAATTGTGGATGGTTCAGAATGGATGACATAGGCTGGATTGGATGAAGTTAACAAATGATTCTTGCCTGATGGATTTGTGTAGAAATGTGGACAATCAGTAAAATTTAGGAGTTGAATTGGCATTCAAGACATACAAAGATGTTTTAATTACAAAAATCAAGATGTAGAAAAATGATTTGTAAATTACAACAATGGAGATATGATATAATGATTCATTAATTATAACTGTAGAGACATGCAATGATTTTTCATGAATCAGAATATTTGAGACATGTGAAGATGACTCATGGGTACAGCATTGGAGGCATGCAAAGATGACCCAGAGATTGTAATGAAGTAAGACAGGACAATCAGTGAAACTGGTACTGAGACTAGATTTTAGAAGTTAACCATTGAGAGATTGTGTCATCATTTTCAGATAGCAATGATCTAGTGAATAGACTCACGTTTTAATAGTCAAGAAATGAAAATAATTTCTTTTTTAATTAATTCTTTTTTTTTTTTATGGAAATGGCAGAATAAAAGGATGGAAATGGCAGAACAAAATCACTAACATAGAATTATGGACAAATACCAGTGGATTAAGAGATACAACGAAAATGATGGCGCAGGATAGGACACACATTGCAGAAGCCAATTGAGAGTATTTTTTAAAAAAAACAGGCCCTCTTTTGAAATCCACACGGAAAAAGACAAAGAGGAAGACCAAAATATTTTAGGAGCAGACAGATGGAAGCAGAGATAAAGATGGTTGGGAAGACATGGAATGATCTTAAAAGTATGGCAAGAAACAGAACAGCTTGGAAAGTGTTTGTTGAAGACCTAGGCTCCACGTGGAGTTGAAGCTAGAAGAAGCAGAAACGAAAATATATGAATGACTGGCCGAGGAATCAAGGAAACTACCACACGAAGATTATCTGTTTAGATATAATGCAGCAAAAAACTATATTGAATGGTACTACAGCACATGTGGGGGGTGGATATTGCTAATTGTTCCGTAGATGCCACGTTAAATCTACCCCAATACTGACAACTATTGAAAGCAACACCAGCCGTACTCCAAATTCCCTAGTAAATAGGGACAGCAAAATATAACCTATTAGACCGGGAAGGGGGAGTGAAGATAACTGAACTCAACACCTTTAAATATAGTCTCTGGCATCTTGGCAGATGGTTGGTAATTTAGTAAAATGTCAATGGCGAGTCACTGCTTGGACTTGTTTTCTGCTTAAGCTCAGAGTGGATGTAGCCCTCTTTGTTAGCTCCCTAACTCAAAGCTGTCCAACGTGTTTATACATCGGGACGTATCTGACTGATGGCTATAGAACAGTCCACCAAGTTACTATTTACGATATACGGTATTTTGCCTCTTGACAGGCAGTTGGTAGCAATCAATCATGATAAGTCAATAGCATGGTACAAATATTAGTGTCTTATACTGGATGCTGCTTTGTTGAACAGCTTCTCTCATGGCTGTATCTGCCTATAATGATTAGACAAATTTGGCCACAGAACGAACAAGATGTATTTGTGGTCCCTGGACTGTCTCCTTTGTCCTGCACCTTTTGTCTTATGAATTTGATATCACGATTGATTACCATTCTTCTTACATGACCTAGCCACCTTAATATACGACTACTAAGTGTTGCCATGATGGATGGGAGTTTGGCTCATTGTAAAACAGAGTTGGTTACTTTGACCTGCTATTTGATGTTCATAATATTTAGAAGGCAACGCACATGAAAGCTGTTTAATCTTTTCTCCTGCCCTGCATTGGTAGTTCAAGTTTCTGATCCGTATATAAGTGTACTAAGCACACAACTTTGGCACATCTTTAAGAGAAACTAAATGGGAGAATTGAAACAGATGGTAGAGACTTCACCTGAGATTTTGGAATCCTAGTGTGACTGAGGTGATTGGAACTATTTAGAACTTTGAACCGAAGATTATCTGACCCTCAGAAGTAGGTCTTTAAGTAATTTTTTCGTCCCTTAGCCTCTTAACTCTTGAGGGAGGGGATGTTCGGCTAAGTCATGATTCCCGCTAGGGCGCTAAGATGTCACTGTTAGTGAGGTGAGGTGAGTGTGTGGCAGTTCCAAGCGACTATCTTCGACACGCATTCGTTCGTGAATACTTTCCAGGCCTTTGCTTTTCCTTGGTCTTCTTGCTAAGCAAATTCTCGGTCATGTGCTGAGAATGAACAAAGAAAGATTTGCCTGTCAGGCATTCATGAGGAAACCATCTCGTAAAAGAAAACAAGGAAAACCAAGAGAATCGCTAAGCAGAACAATTAATATGGAAGGCTCAACTATGGGACTAAGCATCAACCAAGAACTACAACAACTAGCAGGAGATCGTCAGTCGTGGAGAACTATATCATCATCATTGAGTGCCGCCTCCGCATCGAAGGTTGACTACCATGGAGCGCCATTCCACCCTGTCTCTTGCTTTGATGGTGCAGGTTGTCATAGGCTGACTTTTGATGTTACTCATTCATGTTAGTCTTGGTCTGCCTCTGCCTCTTCTACCTTGTATTTTCCCTTCCAATATTACTTTTAGCAGGTTCTTGTGTCTTTTAACATGCCCCAAAAAATTTGTCTTGTTCTAATTGTGTCTAGTAGTTCTCTTTTCATTTTTAGTTTTAAAACTTCATTTTTGTTATCTTTTATTTCCATCCAATTCTACCCATTCTATAAATCCACATTTCAAAGGCTTCAATTTTCTGTTCTGTTTTCTTGTCTAATGTCTATGTTTCTGCACCACACATGAATATTGAGAAGATGTAACATTTTGCTATTCTTAGTTTTAGCCCATGTGTTATTTGTTTTGATGTTAGTATACTTTTCATGGCATTAAAATTACTTTTTGCCATACCTATTCAGGTATGTGCAGCAGGATTTGGCTCCCTCAATGAGATAGAGCTGCTTGCACAGAACAGAGACAAATGGCGAGATTTGATAAAATATCTTTAAGAGAATTGAAAACTGCTAGAACAAAAATTCTCTGTGTGTTATCGGGGCTTCATTATAAGGGAAGTAGAGAATAGTGACACTGTGACCTTCCAGTCATGCCGTAAGAGGTGACTAAGGAGTTTGATCGATGGCTTGACAAGCTGTCATTGTAAAAAGTATTGTTATGGAAACAGAGCCATAGATTTTAGAGCAGTGATCTCTGCAATATGTGTCATTTTGGCACGCAAGGTTTCTGCTTTTGAGATTGTGGTTCTACCCTATGTGCCGTCTTCGGCTTGAAAGGACAATCGATAGATAGATAGAACAAAAATTCAGATAAGATAAGGAGTATCTTGGTCTATGTCCTATGGGCCGGCTACGGCTCGAAAGGTCAATAGATAGATACCTATTCTTTTGTTTATTTCAGTTTTACATTTTCCATCACTGGTTATAGTATGTCCAAGGTAGCTGTAGCTCTGAACTGTCTCCAGGTGTATTCCTTCAACTTTGATATTTATTTGTACTTCTTGAGAATTTTCTTTCCTTATGATCATAATTTAAGTCTTTTTGATATTTATATCTAATTCATATTTTTTGCTTGTCATGTTTATTTCATTAAGTAATTGTTGTAGATCTTCAGGATTTTCTGCTAGTAATACAGTATCATCAGCATATCTTAGGTTATTGATTATCATTCCATTAATGTTTAAGCCTGGCATCTCTGTGATGTTTTTAAAGATTTGCTCAGTGTATAGATTGAACAAGCTTGGTGATAGGATGCATCCTTGTCTTACTCCTGTTTTTATATCAATGGGTGTAGAATTCTCATTCTTATATTTTATTATTGCTGTTTGCTCCCAGTACAAATTACATATTAGTCGTATGTCTGTATAGTCGAGATTTATATCCTTTAGGCAGTCTATAAGTTGATTATGGTGTATTCTATCGAAAGCTTTGGTGTAGTCTATGAAGCAGGCGTATATTGGTTTATTTACTTCTGTGTACTTTTCAATCATACTGAATATGGCTTCTTTTGTCCCACTGTTTTTCCTGAATCTAAATTGCTGTTCATCTAATTCATTATTAATTTTATTCTGAATCCTTCCCTGTATAACTTTTAGTAAAATGTTGGTTACCTAGCTCATTGGGCTTATTGTTCTAAAATCACTGCATTCAACTGCACCATTCTTTTTAGGCAATGCAATGAAAGTTGATGTTTTTAGTTTATTTGGTATGTATCCAGTATGGTATATGTCACTGCATATGTCTGTGATCACTTCAATGCCAAAATCCTCTGGTGCCTGTGTCATTCTATTTTTGTATATTGTCAGGCCCTGCTGCTTTTCCCTTTTTCATTGTTTTTATAGCTTTTCACACTTCAGATTTTAAGATTTTATAGCTGGACGTACATTTTATAAATGGTTGTTTGTGCCTTTCGTCATGAAATAATTCTGTTATGTATTCCTGCCATCTATCGAGTATATCTTTATTGTCTGTTAGCATTCTTCCCTCTTTGTTTGCTATACATCTGCTTTCTGCAGCTTTTTTTGTTTTTATTAGTCATTCTCTTTATTTCTGTGTGGATTCCTCTTAAATTCTGTTTACTTTCCATAGTTTCGACTTCTGGTCATCTTTGGTTGAGCCAGTCTTCTTTTGCTTTTCTGCACATTTTGTGCATTTCATTATCAATTTCCTTGTATCTGGCAGTGTTTTTCGCTTGTCTTCTCTCTTCCATTTTTTCTAAGATGGTGTCAGTTATCCATTTTTGTTTTTTGTTACTTTTCTTTTTGGGTAAGGTGTCGCAGGATTCTTGTAAGCTGTTCTTTATGCATTGCCATTTGGTTGTAACTTTTTCTTTAGGATTTTCTCTTCTGTACTGTTCAATCCCCTCTTCTAGCAGCTTCTGATATGTGATCTTTACTTGTATTGTATAAGTTTCTTTAACATCTTTTTGACTTAAAGCTATTATATCTATTGGTATTGTTGAATTAGTCTTTTGTTTGTTTCTCTTTAGTTTGATTTTCATTTGAATCATTACTGGATTGTGATCTGAATTAATATCTGCTCCTGGATAGGTTTTGGAGAATTATAACTACCGTCCTATGTGCCGTCTTCGACCCGAGAGGAAAATGAAGGAATGTCTTTATAATAAAATTATTAATTTCGCTGATCTTAGTGGGTCAGATATAAATGATATAATTGACTAATTCTTTTTGTTTACATTTTTAAAAGATAACCACACGAATGAAAAAGAATATTACACACAATTATATTCTTGACAAATGTTTACGTTTAATACACTAAACTTAAATAATTCTATTGATAATAATATTTGTTCTGCAGGGCTGCGAAGTTCATGCAAATGTATGAAAGTGGATGCCAGGGATCTTTCTGGAAAAATAGGCAACCAATTTAATGCTATTTACTGAGTGCTATGCACTGCGCAAATCTTTAAAAACATCACAGAGATGCCAGGCTTAAACATTAATGGAAAGATAATCAATAACCTAAGATATTCTGACGATATGTACTACTAGCAGAAAATCTAAAGATCTACAACAATTACTTAATGAAATAAACATGACAAGCAAAAAATATGGACTAGATATGAATATCAAAAAGACTAAAGCTATGATCATAAACAAAGGAAATACTCAAAACCCACAAGTGGATATCAAAATTGAAGGAATAGACCTGGAGACAGTTCAGAACTACAACTACCTTGGACATACTATAACCAGTGATGGAAAATGTACAACTAAAATAAACAAAAGAATAGGAATGGCAAAAAATTAATTTTAATGTCATGAAGAACATACTAACATCAAAACAAATAACACCAGGCTAAAACTAAGAATAGCAAAATGTTACATCTTCTCAATATTCCTATATGGTGCAGAAACATGGACATTAGACAAGAAAACAGAACAGAGAATTGAAGCCTTTGAAATGTGGATATATAGAAGAATAGGTAGAATTGGATGGAAGGAAAAGAAAACAAAGTATGAAGTCTTAAAACAACTAAAAATTAAAAGAGAATTACTAAACACAATTCAAACAAGACAAATGCGATTTTTGGGCCATGTTAAAAGACACAACAGCCTACTAGGGGTAATCCTGGAGGGGAAAATACAAGGTAAAAGAGGGAGAGGCAGACCAAGACTAACATGGACGAGTAACATCAAAAGATGGACAAATCAGCCTATGACAACCTGCACCATCAAAGCAAGAGACAGAGCAGAATGGCGCTCCATGGTAGCCAATCATCGTTGCGGAGACAGCACTCGATGATGATGATGATGATGAATTTAATGCTAGGCCAACGAGCTTCTTTTTGCAGACGATCAGGCACTAGTTCATGGAAAAAAATAAAAGATCTACAGCACAGGCACAAAATACAGCATGAAAATAACAAAACTTAAGTCATGAATTTTGCAAAAGAGTATCAGAACATCAACATAATTACAGAAGGCAGGCAACTAAAATAAGGAGAGGAATTTAAATACACAGGAAGTTTAGTGACAAACGACAATTCATAAACAGTAGTAATAGACTCAAGATGCAACAAAGTTTGTCAAATCATGGGACAGTTTTATCACCACTATTGTCCAACAAGGAAATAACTCTAGAGGTAAAACGAGCACTCTACAATACAGTCTTCATCCCAACGTTGTGCTACCAATGCCAGTCCTGGACCCTAGATGCAAGAACAATAAGAAAAATAACCTTTACTGGGATGAAATGTGTTCGACGAATAATAGGAAACAGCCTGAGAGATAAGATTAGAAATGAAGAACTGAGATAAAAGCTAGGAATAACCCTTGCTATATAATATATATAGGCCTATATAAAAAAAAACAACATAAAATGGTTGACAACGGGTCAAGGCAGAAAGAACAAAACACAATACAACGAGCCATCAATAAACATTGCGAGAACACCAGACCTAAGGACCGACCACGAACCCTAACCCCTATTTTATTTTTATTTTTTAATTTCTAAACATGGATTGGCGGAACATTAGAAGCACTAGGATACATAACAGCAGCAGAGGCGAAAAGAAGATCAAAAGACCCCAAATTATATCTCCCCTCTACGCTGAGAGGCACATGAGGAAGGTAAGAAGAAGAATTTAATGCGAATAAGAGAAATGAAATACCCGGACACCTATACTATATACTTATATAGAAACAAAATAATTTATTGAACGTCAATTTGAAATGGAAAATACAGGCCAACGAGGCAGAGACAAAAAAAAAATAGGAATGGCAAAAAGTAATTTTAATACCATGAAAAATATACTAACATAAACACAAATAATACCAGGGCTAAAACTAAGAATAGCAAAATGTTACACCTTCTCAATATTCCTGTATGGTGCAGAAACATGGACATTAGACCAGAAATCAGAACAGAAAATTGAAGCCTTTGAAATGTGGATTTATAGAAGAATAGGTAGAATTGGATGGAAAGAAAAGAAAACAAACGATGCAGTTTTAAAACAACTAAAAAATGAAAGGAGAACTACTAAACACAACTAGAACAAGACAAATGGAATTTTTGGGGCGTGTTAAAAGACACAACAGCCTAATAAAAGTAATATTGGAAGGGCAAATACAAGGTAAAAGAGGCAGACCAAGACTAACATGGACGAGTAATATCAAAAGATGGACAAGGCAACCTATGACAATCTGCACCATCAAAGCAAGAGACAGGGTGGACGCGGTCAATGGTAGCCAACCTTCGATGCGAAGACGGCACTCAATGAGGATGATGATGAAAGTGGTCTGATAGGATCAAGAGTAGAAAAGAAAACATGACTGCGTTCACAATCAACTTCACGGCGCTGAAATGGTCGACTTCTGACGCGGAGACGACATAAGATAATACCATTTTCTATTTAGTGTTAGGCATTTTAGGAAATTCCCGAATATTATTGTTACAGCATAACCACAAGATTCCCGTGTGTTACCGGGACCTCATTATGAGAGGAGTAAAGAATAATGACACTGTGACCTTCCAGGCATGTCGTAACAGGCGACTAAGGAGGTTGATCGATGGCTTGACAAGCTGTCATTGTAAAAAGTCTTGTTATGGAAACAGAGCCATAGATTTTAGAAGCAGTGATCTCTGCAATATGTGTCATTTTGGCACGCAAGGTTTCTGTTTTTGAGATTGTGGTTCTGCCCTATGTGCCGTCTTCGGCTCGAAAGGACAATAGATAGATAACCACAAGAGTAGAGACCATGACTGTCATGTTAAAATTAAATGTGTTATCATTTGTGTGTGGAAAAGACAAAAAGCCAACAGTCGATTGTAAATGAAACTTGATCTACTTGAATTATGATTATGGTTATGGTTATGGAACTTATGGAAGGCCCCGGTATCACTGCAAAAGATTTAAAATCCATAATTGCTCAACCGCTCGTGCCAGTGGAATAATTCGAATTACTTTTTCATCTCCCAAACAAAGAAAGGTAGCTGTAGTCCCCATCATAGCAGTCCCAGCACACACCAAAAGACATAAGGCGAAACCGTACAGAAGGTAAACACAGCCATCTGTTCTCCATCATACGATATAATCATTTATCGTAAACAATCGAAATATCGAAACACAATCAAAACAGATGAAACGCACAACTTACGGTGTGCACAGAGCACTAAACGCAGTAGCTCCTGCAGCAAGCCGGACTTGGAATATGAGGAAACTGCAACAAGGAACACTTTTCAGACATAGCCTTTAATAATTCCTGCCACCTATCCACCATATTACCGGAATTTCACGTCCTCCTGAAAATGATGATCGTCATTTTTTTAAAATTTATTTATTTTTTTTTTTAAGCGCTTGATGATGCTAGGGCATCACCCTGATTTCAAGAAATCACAAACTTGGACTTGACAAGGAGGAGCATTGAGGTGTGTACGACTCTGCGTCATCGGCGAAATTTGTTAAGTGCATCATCAGTTTGACTTTAACGCAGAAAATTGTATTCTTCATCTTCTACCATTTTAGCTCCCAGTGGAGCATATGTCTTCAACAAACACTTTCCAAGTCGTTCTGTTTTATTGCCATTTTTTAAGATCATTCCATGTCTTTCCCATCATCTTCATCTCTGCTTCTATCTGTCTTCTCCAAGAATTCATATACTGATAATATACTGCCAAAGCCTTCATGAAATCAATGAAGACAATGACGTCATATATGCCATCTTGATCTGATATTGTATTTTGAAACCACAGTAAGGAGATATAATATTTACTCCCCTGTAGTTTTATTGTTTTACAAAGCCAACATGATCACCACAGAGAATTGAAGCATTTGAAATGTGGATTTATAGAAGAATAGGTAGAATTGGATGGAAGGAAAAGAAAACAAACGATGAAGTTTTAAAACAACTAAAAATGAAAAGAGAACTACTAAATACAATTAAGACAAGACAAATGAAATTTTTGGGACACGTTAAAAGACACAACAGCCTACTAAAAGTAAAATTGGAAAGGAAAATACAAGGTAAAAGAGGCAGACTAAGACTAACATGGACGAGTAACATTAAAAGATGGACAAGTCAATCTATGACAAACTGCACCATCAAAGCAAGAAACAGAGTAGAATGGCGATCCATGGTAGCCAATCTTCGTTGCGGAGACGGCACTCGATGATGATGACGATGAACATGATCACCAACAACTACTGTTATCTGGGAATTTAACCTAAATAGAACGATCATCACAAAGATTAAGTTAAACAGGAACTTATATATATTTGTAGATGTGTTATAATATAGGGAATCCCCAATATTATGTGTCAGTTCTTGCCACGTATACAGGTTAGAGTAGATTTCTTGGAAATACTAAATTTGAAGAAAATGTAGTTAACCGGAACTAGAATCAAGCTTAGATGTTGGGCATTTGGGTACAATCTATTGCAACTAGGTAAGTGCAGTAACTAATTGTGTCAGCTCGCACGTATTTTTTGTTTGCAGATAAGCACATATATGAAGTATATTATTCATGTAATATTTTTAAATATTATGTAGGGCCGTGGCATATTTAACGGACATAAAAAATATTGCACAAAGAGATCCAAAATAAAAGAGGAGAAAGTTAAGGAAGGACGGTTATAGCATAAATGTAAAAACAACAAAAGAAAGACTCAAAATTTATGCACAATCAGTTAGATGAATTAACAGGATGAAAAGAAGTAAAAGTTTCAGGATGTGTGAAATCAAAGGAAGGAAATATAATAATGGGACAGGAGAATTTATATTGGAAAGATTGATAGAATATATCAGTCAACTCTATGATGATGAAAGACCAGAGCTAAACAATTCAAACAAAGACACAGGACCACCAATAATGCAGAGTGAAGTGGAGGACACAATTCAACACATGAAAAGAGGCAATGTTCCAGGTCCCGACAATATAACAATCGAAGAGGTAAATACATTAGGAGAGCTGGGAGTACAAGTCATAACAAAACTACTCAATGACATATATAACACTGGACACATACCCGAAGATCTACTAGAATCTATCTTTGTAGCCATATCGAAGAAGTCAGGCGCCACTGATTGTGAAGAGCATCGCACTATTAGTCTATGGAGCCACATGATGAAAATTTTACCAAGAAGCATCACGAGACGTGTAAGGAATAAAATAAAACCAGAAATAAGTGAGGAACAATGTGGATTTATGGAAGGAAAGGGCACCAATAATGCAATATACATCTGTCTGTCTGTCTGCGATCAGGACTCAGTCAGAGTAGGATCCCAGACTCTCACATGAAGTCAGCTGTCAGGCTAAGTGTGTTGATCGCCCTCACAGTTAGAGTCTGCCATATCCACTGCGGCTGAACACTCGTTAAAACGTTGCACCGTGTTTGGCGCAGTGGCCCAGTGCATCCGATTTCAGCCAGCATTTTATTCAGGTTTGCTTTCCTTAGCCTTTGATTGTCCCCAATCTTTCTGCAAGGCAGCAGATGATCTTTTCTGTAGGGGGATTCTGCCCTTAGACGGACGGCCTTCCCAGGTTTACGAGCACCGTCTGCCCGAGTCACTAGAGGTGACTAACACAGCCATGCGACTTGTAATGTGAGGAAACTGCAACAAGGAACGCTTTTCATGCATAGCTTTTAATTGTCCCTGCCGCCTATCCCCATATACCGGTAAGTCACGTCCTCTTGAAAATGATGATCGTCGTAGCACTAGATGATGTTAGGCCATCGTTGATGACTCCCAATTCCGATCATATAGACATACAGTCAGACGTCAAATTATCCCCTTCGCACATCAAACAGCAGACCGTAAGATTAGCTCACGGCCGGTTTAGGGAACCATTACGATGACGTTGCACACAAAAAAGTCGCCCAACGCTTAATCTCGTTCCATTTAGATTTCTGTCTGATTACTGTAGTGTAAGCAGCCCACGACGAACAAAACACGAAGCAAATTCCCAAAAGAGACAAAACTGCGACTGACGAAGTAGTTTACATTAATGTGTACATGGAAATAACTTGCGTCAAAGAATACCATCAACGGTCATGAACAGCACCAATGTGTGACGTAAAGCGCAGATCAAGTCTAGACGGTGGAAGGTCTCACTCACAACACTTGAGTCGTCAAAAACGGACTGTTGTCGGCCTACAATCTCACTTTATCAACACAGATGTATCAAGCTTATCATCATTTTGACTTTAACGCAGAAAAGTGCAATGAAGATCCGAAATTAATCAGACCCTGGGTGCATTTTCTGTAGCGATCGAGAGGACGTGGAATAGATCCGCCATCTTGTAGACGGAAGTCCAATATACATCTTAAGAACATTGATAGAAAGAGCTATAGAAGTAAAGAAAGATCTATATATGTGCTTTATAGACTACACAAAAGCATTTGACAAAGTAAAACACGTGGAAATAATCAACATGCTGGAGAAATTAAACATTGATGGCAAAGATCTGCGAATCATAAAAAAAACATATACTGGCAACAAACAACAGCAATACGAATTAGCAACCAAACAGGACAATTCCAATATATAAACAAGGAGTCAGACAAGACTGTGCTCTGTCGTCGGATTGGTTTTCACTTTACAGCGAATATATTATGAGATCAATAGTAGATAAAAAAAGGAATTGAAGTCAACGGTCACAACATAAACAATTTGCGATATGCGGATGACACAGTCTTAATAGCAGAGACAGAGAATGAACTACAAGAAATGATAAATATAATAGTAAAAGAAAACAACAAGAAAGGTCTCAGTCTGAATAGTAAGAAAACAGAAGTAATGGTCATATCGTAGAAACAATCATCACCATCATATAGCACAAAAATAAACAGGACAAATCTGAAACAAGTGCAACGTTTGAAATACTTGGCCACAATAATAACAGCAGATGGGAGATGCAACATAGAAATAAAAGGCAGAATAGCTCAGGCCAAAATAGCATTTCAGAAAATGAAAAATATCTTATGCAACAAAACAATGTCAGTAGAAATGAGAAAGAGAGTTCATCGTTGCTATATAGAACCAGTTCTAACACATGGAAGCGAATCATGGACAGTAGACAAACAAATGAAAAAAACGGTTAGAGGGCACAGAGATGGGATTTCTCAGAAGAATGTTGAAAGTTCCCTGGACAGATAAAAAGACCAATGAGGAAGTTCTCAAAGAGGCCAACACAAAAAGGGAGCTCTTAAAAAACATCAGAAAGAAGCAATCAACATTTTTCGGGCACATCATGAGAAGAGGAAAGTTGGAATACTTGGTTACAACTGGCAAAATACAAGGAAAGTGAGATCGCGGACGACAAAGAGTTAAAATACTGGAAAGCTTGTTGTCATGGCATGGAAAACAGTCAACAACAGAACTGATACGATGCACTGTAGATAGATTGTGGAAGGACATGATCGCCTACGTCAACGGATATTGCACATGATGATGATGATGGCTATTTAATAGTACATCGTTCTTTAATTAGTCACATTTGTTATACACAATTTGCTATTTATTTCTAAATTTCCTTTGTATAAATTTTATTTCTATAAATTATTAGCAAATATTTTTTGTTTTTCATTGAGCAATATTATACAATATATTTTAACAATCTTTAAATTTGTATATATTTTGTGAGTTTTTTTTTTATATTACTTTTCTGTATGTCTTAAAGTGCCTTTATTTTTATAATGCTTTCTTCATTGATTTCTTTTTGTTTTCTTAATTTTTTAATATTTTTTTTTAAAATTGTATTTGTTTGTTTGTTATGAGTGTCTGTTCATTCAATTTTTCAGTTGTCTTTGAGTTGATTTTGATTTTCTTAGCTGTGCATGCTTTTTTTTTTCACTTTTTTTAGTGAAAGAAATATTCTTCAAATTTTTAAAAAAATCTTCTACTTCAAATTTTTTTTTTTTTATTTATTTTTTTTTTTTTTACTTTTTTGTAGTTTCTATGTGTGTGTGTGTGTGTGCGTGTGTGCGCGTGTGTGCACGTGTGTGCGCGTGTGTGCACTTATATACTTACTTAATGTCTCTTATGTTCACTGTACTACAAAGTAGACAGTGGTTGGTACACTTTAAGGCGTTCAACAAAAAAGTTCTTCTTGCAGCCTATTGTTATGCTTCACAGAGTAACTCAAGTCTGGCCCACATTGTGCATCTGTTTCCACTTTCCTTCACCGGATTTATCTCGGTCTGCATCTCTGTTGCGTCCTTACAGCGTTCAATTCATGGTTGTTCTTGTGATTTGTTTCTGGATCTTCTCTGAAAACATGACCTATCCAACTCCATATCCACCCTGTTATCACATTGTGTGCATCTCCATTTGGTCTCATCCTTTTAAGCAGGTCTTGGCTGTTGATATTTTGTTTGGTCCAAATATTACGAAAGTTTTCCTCAGAGGGGCAGGTCGTGTGTAGTAACAGTCTCACTGTTTCTCACCTGCTGCTTTCTACTATCTCCAGTATTCTGATTCATATAGAAATAATGAAAGTATACAATTATAATAAATATCTAGTCTGTTTTGTGTTTTATGCCAGGTAGATATGTAATAAATGACAAAGCCACAGGACCAGATGAAATTCCTTCGGAAGCCATCAAAGCAGATATTATTAACACGGGAGACAAATAATAATAAATGAATATTATTATAGAGGGAAACTTCCGAGGCGATAATCAGCGAATCAATTCAGAGGAAGAGGTATGTTTACAGCACTCGGAAAAATTGACAAATAATCAACAACAGAAAAGAATATGGACCAAAGCAGGATCGAACCCGTACTCATTGGCACAGCGCCTTGCCACGAAAAGCCAAACGCTAGGGAACACTGCCACTCAGCTAACTAAATATTAGCTATCGTGGACAATGTCTTTTCGCGAAGGTGTTCTCATGACTACCTATCTACATATAAATATTTTAATAGATAAATATTTTTCCTGTTATTCCTGGTGACACCTTCGCGAAAAGACTATTATCGCGAAAAGGATTATGAGAATAGCTCAAAACAACAGAAATGAAATCCAATGGTCACTGACCAAGCAACTTAATGATTTAAACTTTCCTGATGACATAGCTCTCCTATCACACAGCCATCAACAGATGCAGGATAAAATGAGCATACTTGATGAGAGATCACAACAGATGGGACTAAAAATTAATAGAGATAAGACTAAAATTATGAGAATTAATGCAGTTGGCAATAATCAAATAAAATTAGGAGAAATACTTCTACTAGACGTATAATCTTGCATATATCTGGGCAGTAATATAGACAAAGAGGGAGGAACAGAAAATGATACCAAAATAAGGATATCAAAAGCAAGAGGAGCTTTTGTTGCACTGGGAAACATGGAAATCCAAAGAAATTAGGTTAATACAAAAATTAAAATTTTTAACTCCAATGTTAAGGCAGTCCTATTATATGGCTGTGAAACATGGAGAACAACAAAATTGACAATCATGATATACATGACTTTCATTAATGGATGCTTACGAACAATAAAAGGATGGAAATGGCAGGACAAAATCACTAACATAGAATTATGGAAATGTACCAGGCAAATACCAGTGGATAAAGAGATACAGCGAAGACGATGCGTTGGATAGGACACACACTACGGAAGCCAACTGAGAGTATTACACAACAGGCCTTTTTTGGAATCCCCAGGGGAAAAGACAAAGAGGAAGACGAAGAAACTCTTTGAGAAGACAGACAGAAGCAGAGATGAAGATGATGGAGAAAGCATGGAATTATCTTAAAAGAATGACAAGAAACAGAACGACTTGGAAAGAGTTTGTTTGAGACCTATGCTCCACAGGGAGCTGAAAGGTAGAAGAAGAATAAGATATATAATAAGGTAATTAAAGGATATAAAGCAGAAGTAACATAATATAATGGAAGCAATTTAAAACAAATAAAACAGGGGCGGTGAGACAAGTCGGTCATACTTGAGAAAACTAGAGTATTACCAGAGGCGTGGTCTAAGTGGGTCGAGCTTAGTAAGAGAAATGATGAATTGCAGGTGGGAAATTGATTTTGGATATGTGACTTTATGAAGAAGAGAAAAATCAGTTGGAGAGATTTTTAGATGGCTCCAGGTCCGGATCAAGCCAGAAACAGAAGTAGGGGGACAGTGCGAGTTTTTAGTGACACGTTAACAGTTAGAAAGAGTAGCAAAGCTCAATATATCACCGTACCTTGACAGATATAGGGAAAACATTTCCTAATTAAATTGACTACCTACCTTACAAGGTGATAGATAATACGAACTAGAAAAGGAATTTTTTGGGATGGAGGAGAATAGAGTGAAGGAAGAAGCAAACTTGTTATTTGTAGATACCATCTTGCTTGCTTTCAATATTAGGAAAAAAGAATCATTTTTTTTGGCCATGTAATGAGAAGAGAACTAGAATAAATTGTAACAACTGTGAAAATTGAGGGACGAAGAGAAAAGGAAAGAAAGAGAAAAAAAATACCAGACAGCTTAAGAGAATGTCTTGGCAGAAGGTCAACAACAGAAATGATAAATAATTGTCGAGATCGAAAATTGTGGAGAGACATGATCACCTACGCCAGCAGGCTCGGAACTTGATGATGATGATCTTTGCTTACTATATCATTTAGGAGGCGTAGACTAAGGTGGCTAGGTCATGTAAGAAGAATGTCAAACATTCGTATTCCCAAACAAATATTGTATGGTGAACTTATGGACGGAAAGAGAGCAATGTGCAGACAAGTGCTGAGTTATAAGGATGTTTCCTTGAGGAAATTCTCTATCAGTGAAAGCAACTGGAAAAATCTGGCTGCAGATGGTAGTACATAGAGAACAAAAATAAAAAAAATGGCACAGCAACTTTTGAGACAGCGCTGATATCAAATTCAGAAGACAATAAGCTTAGGAGAAATGAGACGAGGCAGGCACCACAAATACAACTTATTCTTTCTGCAGATGATTCTGTCTTTCCAAATATTTGCAGATTCAGCCACGCAAGAAGCTATCCAGTAAAGCAGCACAGTATAAGACATTAATATTGTTACCAAACTACTGACTTATCACTATTGCTTGCTACAAACCATATATCAAGACGCTGATGGCCATATACACCTTGCTTATTTGTGAAATCTATAGATAAATCTCTTCATTCATATTTTATATTTCAGAAGCAAGTTTGTTTTTCTCTTGTACGTATAACATTACCAACAATTATGTCCATTTTTGAAGACACAAAAATCAGTAGAAAGAAACGTGAACAAGATGCAACGCCACCTATCACTGGGAGTGGTAAATCGCTCTATTTTAATTTTTTTGGATTGAAAGTTACATCTATAAGACACTGGATCTGTAATTGTATAATTGATGAGAGCCTTCCATACTCAGAAATACCGTGATTGGTAATGATTGTGCACTGACATTTAACTCATGAAGTTGGAATGTGATTGTGCACTGACATTTACCTCATGAAGTTGGAATGTGATTGTGCATTGACATTTACCTCATGAAGTTGGAATGTGATTGTGCACTGACATTTACCTCATGAAGTTGGAATGTGATTATGCACTGACATTTACCTCATGAAGTTGGAATGTGATTGTGCACTGACATTTACCTCATGAAGTTGGAATGTGATTGTGCACTGACATTTACCTCATGAAGTTGGAATGTGATTGTGCACTGACATTTACCTCATGAAGTTGGAATGTGATTGTGCACTGACATTTACCTCATGAAGTTGGAATGTGATTGTGCACTGACATTTAACTCATGAAGTTGGAATGCGATTGTGCACTGACATTTAACTCATGAAGTTGGAATGTGATTGTGCACTGACATTTAACTCATGAAGTTGGAATGTGATTGTGCACTGACATTTACCTCATGAAGTTGGAATGTGATTGTGCACTGACATTTAACTCATGAAGTTGGAGTGTGATTGTGCACTGACATTTACCTCATGAAGTTGGAGTGTGATTGTGCACTGACATTTACCTCATGAAGTTGGAATGTGATTGTGCACTGACATTTAACTCATGAAGTTGGAATGTGATTGTGCACTGACATTTAACTCATGAAGTTGGAGTGTGATTGTGCACTGACATTTACCTCATGAAGTTGGAGTGTGATTGTGCACTGACATTTACCTCATGAAGTTGGAATGTGATTGTGCACTGACATTTAACTCATGAAGTTGGAATGTGATTGTGCACTGACATTTAACTCATGAAGTTGGAGTGTGATTGTGCACTGACATTTACCTCATGAAGTTGGAATGTGATTGTGCACTGACATTTAACTCATGAAGTTGGAATGTGATTGTGCACTGACATTTACCTCATGAAGTTGGAGTGTGATTGTGCACTGACATTTAACTCATGAAGTTGGAATGTGATTGTGCACTGACATTTAACTCATGAAGTTGGAGTGTGATTGTGCACTGACATTTACCTCATGAAGTTGGAGTGTGATTGTGCTGTGTGTTCTCATAAAATATTAGAGGAGTCGTAGTCTCTGTTGCCTTTCCTCTGAATATCCACCGCTGCATCCATCATCAGCATCAAGTACCGTGCCTGCTGGCGTAGGTGATCATGTCTCTCCACAACTTTCGATCACGACAGTTATTTATCATTTCCGTTGTTGACCTTCTGCCAAGCCATTCTCTTAAGCTGTCTGGTATCTTTCCTCTTTGCTTCCCTCTATCTCTTCGTCCCTCAATATTTCTAGTTGTTACAATATATTCCAGTTGTTCTCTTCTCATTACACTGCCAAAAAATGAAGATTGTTTCTTCCTAATATTGGAAATTAGCTCTCTATTTGCTTTGGCCTCTTTCAGAACGTTTTCATTACTCTACTTAACTGTCCATGGTATTCTCAACATTCTTCTGTAAAACACATTTCTACAGCCCCTAGTGATTGTCTTGTACATTGTCCTATTGTCCATGATTCACATCCATATGTTAAAACTGTTTCTACATAACATTTAAGAACCTTTTTCTTATTTCTATTGTCAAAAATTGATTGCATAGTATATTCCTCAATTTTTAGAAAGCCGCTTTTGCCTGCATTATCGATGTACTGAAGGGAGGTCAAAAGTAATGCACACCAATTTTTTTCTCGGCTAATACTAAATATAGGAATATGAAATTTTGCACACTTGGAATATGACATGTTCCAATTATGTGCACCAAATTGCACAGCATTCTGATAAATATTACGCAATCTATGAACCGTTAAAATGGAGCTTGTCAACAATGTCCGTTACAAACAGCGAATTGTCATAGAATTTCTGGTTGCGGAAAAAGAAACTGTGGCAAACATTCATAAACGACTGTGTGCAGTGTACAAATGTTCTGCAGTCGATAGGAGCATAGTTAGTCGCTGGGTTCAGAGAATTAAAGCTGCAGAAAGTGTACGAGTGGAGCTGCATGATTTACCGCGTTCTGGACGTGTTGCCTCGGCTACCAGCACAGACATGTTAAACCGGGCTGATGCCATTATTCGTAAGGATAGGCGTATCACTAGTCAGCAATTGGCATTGCAGCTTACAGTCAGCAAGGGAAGTGCAATCGCAATTTTTAAAACTCTCGGATATTCAAAGATTTGCGCTCGATGGGTTCCTCGGTGCCTAACAAATGATCACAGAGTTCAAAGGAAAACATTATGTTCTGAATTGTAGGAGCGTTTCGGTGTTGAAGGAGAAATGTTTTTGACAAAAATTGTTACCGGTGACGAAACGTGGGCACATTATTATGAGCCTGAAACAAAAATGCAGTCAATGGAATGGCATCATCCGCAGTCACCAAAAAGAAAAACATTCAAAACATCTCCATCAGCCGGAAAGGTGATGATCACTGTCTTCTGGGACATTGATGGTGTGATTCTTGTTGATGTAATGACAAGAGGTGAGACAATCAACTCGACAGCTTACATCAATACACTGACAAAACTCAAAAATCGGTTCCACAGAGTTCGGTCTAATAAGCCATCTGCAGATTTGTTGCTTCAACATGACAATGCACGCCCTCACACAAGTCTGGTAACACGGGAAGCAATCAACAAATTTGGTTGGACTGTACTGCCCCATCCTTCTTACAGCCCTGATCTGGCTCCCTCAGATTTCCATCTGTTTTGACCACTCAAAAAATTCCTGCGTGGGACACATTTTGACAATGATGAGGATGTGATCCGTGCAGTTAAAAAATGGCTACGCGAGCAGGACAAAACTTGGTACAAACGAGGCATTCATGACCTAGTTTCGCGTTGGCGTAAGGCAAAACGCTTGGACGGAGATTATGTTGAAAAATAGGTAGTGTAAAGGGGATGTTCAGCTACAATCTGTGAAAATTTCACACATTTTGCCCGAATAGTTTCCGAGAAAAAAATTGGTTATCATTACTTTTTGACCTCCCTACGTATTAATAGCATAAATAGCAAAAGACAGTGGTAATGGTAACAACAAAGAAAAAGACATCACCTCAGTGCAAATAAAGACAAGTAGAACAATATTAAAACAGGTAAATGAATTTAAATATTTGGGAACTTTGTTAACCTCAGATGGAAGTTGTACAAAAGAGGCGAGATGCAGAATGGCTCAGGCAAAAGCAGTTCCCCAAAAAATGAGGAAGATACAATGCAATCCATTTTTGACAATAGGAACAAGAGAAAGAGTTCTTAAGTGTTACGTAGAGCCAGTCTTAACATATGGATGCGAATCATGGACAATAGGACAACAGACAAGAAAATCACTAGGGGCTGTAGAAATGTGGTTTTACAGAAGAATGTTGAGAGTACCATGGACAGCTAAGAAGAGTAATGAAAACGTTTTGAAAGAGGCCAAAGCAAAAAGAGAGCTGATATCCAATATTTGGAAGAGACAATCATCATTTTTTGGCCATGTAATGAGAAAAGATCAGCTGGAATATTTTGTAACAACTGGGAAAATTGAGGGACGAAGAGATAGAGAGAAGCAAAGAGAAAAAATACCATACATCTTAAGAGAATGGCTTGACAGAAGGTGAACAACAGAAATGATAAATAACTGTCGTGATCGAAAGTTGTGGAGAGACATGATCACCTACGCCAGCAGGCCTGGTGCTTGATGATGATGATATTAATTTCTCCCTTCCAGATAAAGGTTTCCGTTATGTAAGTGTCTTTTAAGAACATACAACTAAAAGATTGAAATATTGATGATGGCGATGATGGCGATGATGGCGGAGACATGAAAATATCTTAGACATGAAAACATCTTAGACATGAAAACATCTTAAACATGAAAACATTTTAGACATGAAAACATCTTAGACATGAAAACATCTTAAACATGAAAACATCTTAGACATGAAAACATCTTAGACATGAAAACATCTTAGACATGAAATCATCTTAAACATGAAAACCTCTTTGACATAAAAACATCTTAAACATGAAAACATCTTAGACATGAAAACATCTTTGACATAAAAATATCTTAAACATGAAACATCTTAAACATGAAAATATCTTAAACATGAAAATATTTAAAACATGAAAACAATATATATATATATATATATATATATATATATATATATATATATATATATTTGTATTCTTGCCTATGTCACTGGAAACCAAAACATCTTGCCAAAGTATAAGACAACAAGACATCGATGTAGGTGACAAGAAGCACATGCAAACTAACAATTTCCCAAAAGATGCCCCAATAAAGACAGACAAATGTTATATACTAATAAGATTGACAGTTGCTACGTTATGTTCCTATGAGATGAGATATAAATTGTTGACAAGTGCATTGTTAACTTTCATTCACAAATGTTGAATTAGTTAATTGTGTCTGCATTTATTCATTAACAATCCATTTTTATTTCAGGAGATGAGTCAGGTAATCCGCTTTTAAAAAGTAAGTTTTAAAGTCTTGATGTGTTTTTTCCTTGATCATATCCGCTCCCCGTTCTATTCTTACCATCAAATTTATTGATGACATCAAATTTATTGATGACATCAAATACAAAATGTGCTGCCATCTTTTTCCTCTTTTCCTTCATGAACAATATTTTCTTCTCTCTCGTTAACTTCCTCATCATTTCAAATTCGTGACTTAGACAGGACATCAATTTAAAAATAACAGAGTGGCATTGTTGGGAAACATTGTTTTCACGTTGCGCGGTCGAAAGTCCCCCCTTAACAGAGTACCAAACACACACACGCCTACATAGAAACCAGCAGCGAACAGCGAGTTTGAAATTTGAGGAGACCAGACGAGAGACCAAAATGTGATGAAGATAACTAAAACACTATTGTTATGATTCTGTTATATTAATTGAGAGTGACTAAAACATTATTCATATATGATTTTGTTGTAATTGATAGATATTACTAAAACATTATTGTTATGATTCTGTTATATTAATGGAGGGTGACTAAACCATTATTGTTATGATTTTGTTATATTAATGGAGAGTGACTAAACCATTATTGTTATGATTTTGTTATATTAATGGAGAGTGACAAAACCATTATTGTTATGATTTTGTTATATTAATGGAGAGTGACAAAACCATTATTGTTATGTTTTTGTTATATTAATGGAGTGTGATAAAACCATTATTGTTATGATACTGTTATATTAATGGAGAGTTACTAAAACATTATTGTTATAATTCTGTTATATTTGATAGAGATGACTAAAACATTATTGTTATGATTCTGTTATATTTGATAGAGATGACTAAAACATTAATGTTATGATTCTGTTATATTTGATAGAGATGAATAAAACATTTATGTTATGATTCTGTTGTATTTGACAGAGATGACTAAAACATTATTGTTGTGATTCTGTTGTATTTGATAGAGATGACTAAAACATTATTGTTATGATTCTGTTATATTTGACAGAGATGAATAAAACATTAATGTTATGATTCTGTTGTATTTGATAAAGATGACTAAAACATTATTGTTATGATTCTGTTATATTTGACAGAGATGACTAAAACATTATTGTTATGATTCTGTTATATTTGATAGAGATGACTAAAACATTATTGTTATGATTCTGTTATATTTGACAGAAATGACTAAAACATTATTGTTATGATTCTGTTATATTTGATAGAGATGACTAAAACATTATTGTTATGATTCTGTTATATTTGATAGAGATGAATAAAACATTATTGTTATGATTCTGTTGTATTTGATAGAGATGACTAAAACATTATTGTTATGATTCTGTTGTATTTGATAGAGATGACTAAAACATTATTGTTGTGATTCTGTTATATTTGATAGAGATGAATAAAACATTATTGTTATGATTCTGTTGTATTTGATAGAGATGACTAAAATATTATTGTTGTGATTCTGTTATATTTGATAGAGATGAATAAAACATTAATGTTATGATTCTGTTGTATTTGATAGAGATGACTAAAACATTATTGTTGTGATTCTGTTATATTTGATAGAGATGAATAAAACATTATTGTTATGATTCTGTTGTATTTGATAGAGATGACTAAAATATTATTGTTGTGATTCTGTTATATTTGATAGAGATGAATAAAACATTAATGTTATGATTCTGTTGTATTTGACAGAGATGACTAAAACATTATTGTTGTGATTCTGTTGTATTTGATAGAGATGACTAAAACATTAATGTTATGATTCTGTTGTATTTGACAGAGATGACTAAAACATTATTGTTGTGATTCTGTTGTATTTGACAGAGATGACTAAAACATTATTGTTGTGATTCTGTTGTATTTGATAGAGATGACTAAAACATTAATGTTATGATTCTGTTATATTTGACAGAGATGACTAAAACATTATTGTTGTGATTCTGTTGTATTTGATAGAGATGACTAAAACATTAATGTTATGATTCTGTTATATTTGACAGAGATGACTAAAACATTATTGTTGTGATTCTGTTATATTTGACAGAGATGACTAAAACATTAATGTTATTATTCTGTTATATTTGACAGAGATGACTAAAACATTATTGTTGTGATTCTGTTGTATTTGATAGAGATGACTAAACCATTATTGGTATGATTCTGTTACAATTGATGGAGAGTGACTAAACCATTATTGGTATGGTTCTGTTATAATTGATGGAGAGTGACTAAACCATTATTGGTATGGTTCTGTTATAATTGATGGAGAGTGACTAAACCATTATTGGTATGGTTCTGTTATAATTGATGGAGAGTGACTAAACCATTATTGGTATGGTTCTGTTATAATTGATGGAGAGTGACTAAACCATTATTGGTATGTTTCTGTTATAATTGATGGAGAGTGACTAAAACACTATTATGATTCTGAGGCATACAACAGAAAATGAGGAAAACTGTGTTGTTAACTAAAATTGACGCAGACATGATAACTTGTTAAATGTTTGTTAATCTTCCATTTTATTAACATTTGTATTTTCATGTAAGAGTAATGCTGAAATGGCTTATTGTTAAAAGTTTGTTTTAAACTAAGTAAGTTTTAAAGAAACAACAGATAAAATGCTTTGGCCACGTGACAAGGCAAAGTGATCAAAGCACAACATACCAAGCCCTCAATAAACGTTGCGAGAATACCAGACCCAAGGGTCGACCACGAAAAAAGATGGATCGATGGAACATTAGAAGCACTAGGAAACATAACAGCAGCAGAAGCGAACAGAAGAGCAAAAGACCGCAAATTATATCTCCCGTCGTCGCTGAAAGGCAGATGAAGAAGATGAAATTTGTTAATTATCCATTCTTATAAATTTTTATTTACATGTAACATTGATGAGTAGATGACAGTTTTTAAGTTTGTTAATGATCTATTTTATTAACATTTGTGTTTTCATGTAACATTCATGTGGAGATGGCTAATTGTTAAAAGTTTGTTAATGATCTATTTTATTCATATTTGTATTTTCAGGTAACATTCATGTGGAGATAGCTAATTGTTAAAAGTTTGTTCATGATCTATTTTTGATTAACATTTGTATTTTCAGGTAGCATTGCATTAACAGACACTACTGGGAGTGGGAAAAAAGAACAACGTTTGTATTCCTCTTCATCTGCTTTGTCCTCTTTTTTTTCTATTTTCGTTTCGTTTAATTCTTTAAGGACAGCAAACACCAGCCGTTTTATGCATCCACCTTTTTTTGTTAATTTTCCTTTCTTCTTCATGTTCGTTAATGTCTTCCTTATTTCCCAATACTTACCATAAACGGGGTTTCGACAAGATAGTTAATAACCGATAATTTTAGTATTACAACAAGACCTGTACAAAGTGTTTAGTATCTTTAAAAGGATATATGGTCAAATGTGAATATATTTAAATAAAAAGGGAAAAATATAACTTAGCAAAGTTGGATGTATAGGGATAAAAGACGCAATATATCGCTGTGTGACAGTAATTGGGCACAATAATAACATCAGATGGAGGGCGCACCACAGAAATAAAAAAAAGCAGACCAGATCAGGCCAAAATAGCATTTCAGAGAATTAGAAACGTCTTGTACAACAAGTCCATGTCAGTCATCATCATCATCATGTGCCATATCGGATGGCGTAAGCGATCATGTCTTTCACAATCTTCTATCTACAGTGCATCGTATCAGTTCTGTTGTTGACTGCTTTCCATGTCATGACACCAAGCTATCCAGTATTTTCTCTCTTTGTCGTCCGCGATCTCTCTTTCCTTTTATTTTGCCAGTTGTAACCAAGTATTCCAACTTTCCTCTTCTCATGATGTGTCCGAAAAATGTTGATTGTTTCTTTCTGATGTTTTTTAGGAGCTCCCTTTTTGTGTTAGCCTATGTCAATAGAAGTGAGAAATAGAGTTTATCGGTGCTAAATTAAGCCAGTTCTTACCAATGGAAGGAAATCATGGACAGTTGACAAACAAATAAAAAGACGATTAAAGGCCACATAGATGGGATTTCTCAGAAGAATGTTGAAAGTTCCCCAGACAGCCAAAAAGACAAATTGGGACATTCTCAAAGAGGCCAACACACACAAAAATGGAGCTCCTTAAAAAAACACTAGAAAGAAACAATCAACATTTTTCTGATGATGATGAAAATATAATGTGTGACGTGAACTATATATAAATAGTGTAAGGTTTACAAGATTTGAACTAAAATGTTACTTTGAGACGAAAGCTAACAACTGTGCGTTGCAGCATTTTACTGCCTTAGGAAAGTGGCGGGTAAAGCCTCCACTACACGTGGGCAGATCTTTCGATGGAGGGTGGCCCAGTGCTCTCCCCCTTGGTGCCTGACCTGATGTATGTATGTATGTGTGTGTGTTTGGTGTTTATGTGCACGTATGTGTGTTTGATGAATGTGGGTGTCTACGTATGTGTATGTTTGATGAATGTGTGTATGTCTTTGATGTATGTATGTATGTATGTGTGTGTGTTTGATGTATGTATGTATGTATGTATGTATGTATGTATGTATGAATGTATGTATGTATGTGTGTGTGTGTGTGTTTGATGAATGTGTGTGTGTGTTTAATGTATGTATGTATGTATGTGTGTGTGTGTGATGTATGTATGTATGTGTGTGTGTTTGATGTATGTGTACACGTATGTGTGTTTGATGAATGTGTGTGTCTACGTATGTGTGTGTTTGATGAATGTGTGTGTGTGTTTGATGTATGTATGTATGTATGTAAATGTTTCTATGAAATGGCCTGCAAATGTTTATGTATGTATATGTGTGCGATTGGTGCATGTATGTCCGTATGTAAGACGTGTTTAATTGAAGCAGAAAGAACGAATATTACATTAATCAATAACAAAACTGTTTCAGAACCTGTCAGACCAAGTAATACGGAACAAAGCACAAATCAAGATAAAATGTCAATAAAGCAGTAAGTCATGAATAATACATTCGATTTTGGCTAGTAAGTCATGAATAATACATTCCATTTTGGCTAGTAAGTCATGAATAATACATTCCATTTTGGCTAGTAAGTCATGAATAATACATTCGATTTTGGCTAGTAAGTCATGAATAATACATTCCATTTTGGCTAGTAAGTCATGAATAATACATTCCATTTTGGCTAGTAAGTCATGAATAATACATTCCATTTTGGCTAGTAAATCATGAATAATACATTCCATTTTGGCTAGTAAGTCATGAATAATACATTCCATTTTGGCTAGTAAGTCATGAATAATACATTCCATTTTGGCTAGTAAGTCATGAATAATACATTCCATTTTGGCTAGTAAATCATGAATAATACATTCCATTTTGGCTAGTAAGTCATGAATAATACATTCGATTTTGGCTAGTAAATCATGAATAATACATTCGATTTTGGCTAGTAAATCATGAATAATACATTCGATTTTGGCTTCTTTTTTTTTTTTGAGGCACAAACAACTTTCTTCGATTTCAATTCTGGATATTGAACCTTTTTTTTTTTTAAAAAAAACTCTCAAACTAAAATATTAATTGTTCTATTTATCTGTTTTAAGATTCGATTCTTCATCAACTAATTATCCTCAAACTAACTTTATTCTTGCCTTTAATATTTGTCTACAATGTAACTCTGTTCTTGACTTTAATATTTGTCTACAATCTAACTCTGTTCTTGACTTTAATATTTGTCTACAATCTAACTCTGTTCTTGACTTTAATATTTGTCTACAATCTAACTTTATTCTTGACTTTAATATTTATTTACAATCTAACTTTATTCTTGACTTTAATATTTGTCTACAATCTAACTTTATTCTTGACTTTAATATTTGTCTACAATCTAACTCTATTCTTGACTTTAATATTTGTCTACAATCTAACTTGTTTTCTTTACTTTAATATTTGTCTACAATCTAACTTGTGTTCTTTACTTTGATATTTGACTACTATCTAACTTGTTTTCTTTACTTTAATATTTGTCTACATTCTAACTTGTTTTTTTTTACTTTAATATTTGTCTATAATCTAACTTTATTCTTGACTTTAATATTTGACTACTATCTAACTTGTTTTCTTGACTTTAATATTTGTCTACTATATAACTTGTTTATTTGACTTCAATTTTTGTCTACAATCTAATTTATATTCTTGACTTTAATATTTTTCTACAATCTAATTTATATTCTTGACTTTAATATTTGTCTACAATCTAATTTATATTCTTGACTTTAATTTTTGTCTACAATCCAATTTATATGCTTGACTTTAATATTTGTCTACAATCTAACTTGTTTTCTTGACTTTAATATTTGTCTACAATCCAATTTATATGCTTGACTTTAATATTTGTCTACAATCTATCTGTATTCTAAACTCTAATATTTCTTCACAATCTAATGTTATTCTTGTTATTCTTTAATAATTTTCGACATTCTAACTTTTTTCTCTACTTTTGCTTTCGTTCTTGACTTGTGACAATTATTTTGTTGCTCACTGACTTTGTTTCTCACTAACTCTTTGTGTACAATAGTAATTTCACATTTCTACCTCCATGTCCTCAATCATAACTTCAAATTTCCAACTCTATGTCACCAATCATAACTTCCAATTTCCATCCCATTGTCTCCAATCATAACTTCCAATTTCCAACTCTATGTCACCAATCATAGCTTCCAATTTCCAACTCTATGTCTCCAATCATAACTTCCAAATTCCATCCCATTGTCCCCAATCATAACTTCCAATTTCCAATTCTATGTCTCCAATCATAACTTCCAATTTCCAACTCTATGTCACCAATCATAACTTCCAATTTCCAACTCTATGTCACCAATTATAACTTCAAATTTCCAACTCTATGTCACCAATCATAACTTCCAATTTCCAACTCTATGTCACCAATCATAACTTCCAATTTCCAACTCTATGTCATCAATCGTAACTTCCAATTTCCAACTCTATGTCTCCAATCATAACTTCCAATTTCCAACTCTATGTCATCAATCATAACTTTCAATTTCCAACTCTATGCCATCAATCATAACTTCAATTTTCCAACTCTATGTCATCAATCATAACTTCCAAATTCCATCCCATTGTCTCCAATCATAACTTCCAATTTCCAACTCTATGTCATCCATCATAACTTCCAATTTCCAACTCTATGTCATCAATCATAACTTCCAATTTCCAACTCTATGTCGTCAATCATAACTTCAAATTTTCAATGCACACAGCTGTTAGGGAAAAGCGGATTAAAACGCAAATTGAGTTATTGAGTTTTTTGCAGGTCATCATCATTGCACTCCGAACATGTCCATAGGTGCTCAGATCCCCTCCTCAGCATGTCCCTCAGTGTCCAGCGACTGACGACTCCAGTTCTATGTTGGTCGATAAGTCTTCTTACACGGCCACTAAGTTTCTCATTTCTGGCTGTGCCCATCTTAACTCCCATTTCCATCATCCGAAGAAGTGACGTGGATCTGTGTTTGTCGAAGTCCTGTGCTCTTCCCACATCTTGGAGGACATGTCATTACGCAAATTTCAGTTCCTAGTCTCCAGGGACTTCTCCAGCGGTGAATGCCGGTGAACGCCAAAAAAAAAAAAAAAAAAAAAAAAATGAACTTGTGAATTAGAGTGGATTCGAAGTTTATATTAGATTATGAGTGACTTTTAGGTACATGAGTGAATGTGAGAATGGAGGTCTCTATTCAATAAATGCTGTTCATATTCAAATAGTCGTCTGTGTGTTACCGGGGCCTCATTATGAGGGAAGTAAAGAATAGTGACACTGTGACCTTCCAGGCATGTCGTAAGAGGCGACTAAGGAGGTTGATCGATGGCTTGACAAGCTGTCATTGCAAAAAGTATTGTTATGTAAACAGCGCCATATATTTTAGAGCAGTGATCTCTGCAATATGTGCCACTTTGGCACGCAAGGTTTCTGTTTTTGAGATTGTGGTTCTGCCCTATGTGCCGTCTTCGGCTCGAAAGGACATTAGAAAGATAGATATTCAAATAGTTGTCAATCGTTAATGGACATGAGTTCTCTAATAATTTATTTCGTTAAAATGTTAAAGTTGTTGTCAAGTGAGGGAGAGATAAAAAGATATGCGTGCCTGAATTGTGGGAACTTACCCTTTTGTCGGCCAATCAAGAGACTTTCAATACTTTAAGTTGAAGTACTATCGCATCATACAACGAGGCTCTAAAGATTACAATAGGTAATTACAAGGAGAAAGGTAAATATTACTAATTAGAGGAGAGAGATTTACCTCTATATAAGAAGAGAGTCATGAAGTGTTAATTAGAGGAGAGAGATTTACCACTATATAAGAAGAGAGTCATGAATTGTTAATTAGAGGAGAGAGATTTACCACTATATAGAAGAGAGTCATGAAGTGTTAATTAGAGGAGAGAGATTTACCACTATATAGAAGAGAGTCATGAAGTGTTAATTAGAGGAGAGAGATTTACCACTATATAGAAGAGAGTCATGAAGTGTTAATTAGAGGAGAGAGATTTACCACTATATAAGAAGAGAGTCATGAAGTGTTAATTAGAGGAGAGAGATTTACCACTATATAAGAAGAGAGTCATGAAGTGTTAATTAGAAGAGAGAGATTTATCATCAAGTGGAGAAAAGGCGATGAAACCTGTTATGATGTGAAAGTCAGTGTGGTAGAATGAGTCTATCCCAATTTATGACATTAGCTGCCAAAATAGAGCAGAAGCTACATACCGTTCTGTTGCAGGGACTGGTCCTCACACCAAATAAGTATGGCCTAGCAATTCTTACTGTCAGTACAACGCAGATTAAAAGGCTGGAGAAAATACAGAATGAAACTATGCGCATTATCTTGGGATGTACGAGGGACATTCCCTGTGTAGCAATGAGGTATCTTCATGACAGGATCAAGATCTCGAGGACGCGAGCAAACCTGGCGATAAGTGCAGATAAAAATCATCCATTGCTTCAAGAGCTCAAAACAGGGAAAGGTGGCTGGCTTGCAGAGTGACAGAGAAGAAAATCATGAGTTGACCGAGCAGAAGATGCTATCTAACATGTCTGTGGGCTTATTAGCATCAGCACAGGCGAGGAGTGGATATCGGTGTCTATATCATTCAGGGCCCATTCTTGTGTATTGTTACACTCGACAGGAAATGTAGGGAGCAGATTCCAGTCGTGGTCAGTGCGGAGGTCAACGGTCTCAATTGGAATAACACCGACGAGTAAGATGCAGTATTCTGCAGTATACAGACAGATCCGTAAAACAACACCATAGGAGTGCATGGGCATTTATAGCACGATTGGCAGGCAGAAGAGACAAAGAAGACAGTGGTGTATACGTTAGACCACGAGTAGCATGACGATGGAGGTGATGACAGCGACAAGGGTTGGAGTCCCACGCCTGTATATTAAGTGATTCGATGACCATCAAAAGAAAAGTGAAGACTGGCTCTGTAAGCTGGCCGTGGATGAAGCCATAACAAAAGTCAACGATACACAGTCAACTTTATCTACGTCCCTAGACATGCGGGAGTACGGGAAAATGAAAGAACGTAGAGGTTGGCTAGACATACTGTCGCCGAGGATGGTCAACCAATGGAGCGGGTGGACTTCATCAATATCCTACGAGATGCGGGAAGGGCAGAAGACTTCGATAAATATTAGTCCACATCATTCCTTTGAATGAAAGAGATAGGAGTTAAGATGGTCATATTCAGGAACGAGAAACTCAGTGGTCTTATACTAGGAATTATCAACCAACACAGAACTGGAGTCGTCAGTCGCTGGACACTGCGGGACTTGCTGAGGAGGGAACCTGAGCACTTATGTCATCATCATCATCATGTGCCATATCGGATGGCGTAAGCGATCATGTCTTTCACAATCTTCTATCTACAGTGCATCGTATCAGTTCTGTTGTTGACTGCTTTCCATGTCATGACACCAAGCTATCCAGTATTTTCTCTCTTTGTCGTCCGCGATCTCTCTTTCCTTTTATTTTGCCAGTTGTAACCAAGTATTCCAACTTTCCTCTTCTCATGATGTGTCCGAAAAATGTTGATTGTTTCTTTCTGATGTTTTTTAGGAGCTCCCTTTTTGTGTTAGCCTATGTCAATAGAAGTGAGAAATAGAGTTTATCGGTGCTAAATTAAGCCAGTTCTTACCAATGGAAGGAAATCATGGACAGTTGACAAACAAATAAAAAGACGATTAAAGGCCACATAGATGGGATTTCTCAGAAGAATGTTGAAAGTTCCCCAGACAGCCAAAAAGACAAATTGGGACATTCTCAAAGAGGCCAACACACACAAAAATGGAGCTCCTTAAAAAAACACTAGAAAGAAACAATCAACATTTTTCTGATGATGATGAAAATATAATGTGTGACGTGAACTATATATAAATAGTGTAAGGTTTACAAGATTTGAACTAAAATGTTACTTTGAGACGAAAGCTAACAACTGTGCGTTGCAGCATTTTACTGCCTTAGGAAAGTGGCGGGTAAAGCCTCCACTACACGTGGGCAGATCTTTCGATGGAGGGTGGCCCAGTGCTCTCCCCCTTGGTGCCTGACCTGATGTATGTATGTATGTGTGTGTGTTTGGTGTTTATGTGCACGTATGTGTGTTTGATGAATGTGGGTGTCTACGTATGTGTATGTTTGATGAATGTGTGTATGTCTTTGATGTATGTATGTATGTATGTGTGTGTGTTTGATGTATGTATGTATGTATGTATGTATGTATGTATGTATGAATGTATGTATGTATGTGTGTGTGTGTGTGTTTGATGAATGTGTGTGTGTGTTTAATGTATGTATGTATGTATGTGTGTGTGTGTGATGTATGTATGTATGTGTGTGTGTTTGATGTATGTGTACACGTATGTGTGTTTGATGAATGTGTGTGTCTACGTATGTGTGTGTTTGATGAATGTGTGTGTGTGTTTGATGTATGTATGTATGTATGTAAATGTTTCTATGAAATGGCCTGCAAATGTTTATGTATGTATATGTGTGCGATTGGTGCATGTATGTCCGTATGTAAGACGTGTTTAATTGAAGCAGAAAGAACGAATATTACATTAATCAATAACAAAACTGTTTCAGAACCTGTCAGACCAAGTAATACGGAACAAAGCACAAATCAAGATAAAATGTCAATAAAGCAGTAAGTCATGAATAATACATTCGATTTTGGCTAGTAAGTCATGAATAATACATTCCATTTTGGCTAGTAAGTCATGAATAATACATTCCATTTTGGCTAGTAAGTCATGAATAATACATTCGATTTTGGCTAGTAAGTCATGAATAATACATTCCATTTTGGCTAGTAAGTCATGAATAATACATTCCATTTTGGCTAGTAAGTCATGAATAATACATTCCATTTTGGCTAGTAAATCATGAATAATACATTCCATTTTGGCTAGTAAGTCATGAATAATACATTCCATTTTGGCTAGTAAGTCATGAATAATACATTCCATTTTGGCTAGTAAGTCATGAATAATACATTCCATTTTGGCTAGTAAATCATGAATAATACATTCCATTTTGGCTAGTAAGTCATGAATAATACATTCGATTTTGGCTAGTAAATCATGAATAATACATTCGATTTTGGCTAGTAAATCATGAATAATACATTCGATTTTGGCTTCTTTTTTTTTTTGAGGCACAAACAACTTTCTTCGATTTCAATTCTGGATATTGAACCTTTTTTTTTTTAAAAAAACTCTCAAACTAAAATATTAATTGTTCTATTTATCTGTTTTAAGATTCGATTCTTCATCAACTAATTATCCTCAAACTAACTTTATTCTTGCCTTTAATATTTGTCTACAATGTAACTCTGTTCTTGACTTTAATATTTGTCTACAATCTAACTCTGTTCTTGACTTTAATATTTGTCTACAATCTAACTCTGTTCTTGACTTTAATATTTGTCTACAATCTAACTTTATTCTTGACTTTAATATTTATTTACAATCTAACTTTATTCTTGACTTTAATATTTGTCTACAATCTAACTTTATTCTTGACTTTAATATTTGTCTACAATCTAACTCTATTCTTGACTTTAATATTTGTCTACAATCTAACTTGTTTTCTTTACTTTAATATTTGTCTACAATCTAACTTGTGTTCTTTACTTTGATATTTGACTACTATCTAACTTGTTTTCTTTACTTTAATATTTGTCTACATTCTAACTTGTTTTTTTTTACTTTAATATTTGTCTATAATCTAACTTTATTCTTGACTTTAATATTTGACTACTATCTAACTTGTTTTCTTGACTTTAATATTTGTCTACTATATAACTTGTTTATTTGACTTCAATTTTGTCTACAATCTAATTTATATTCTTGACTTTAATATTTTTCTACAATCTAATTTATATTCTTGACTTTAATATTTGTCTACAATCTAATTTATATTCTTGACTTTAATTTTGTCTACAATCCAATTTATATGCTTGACTTTAATATTTGTCTACAATCTAACTTGTTTTCTTGACTTTAATATTTGTCTACAATCCAATTTATATGCTTGACTTTAATATTTGTCTACAATCTATCTGTATTCTAAACTCTAATATTTCTTCACAATCTAATGTTATTCTTGTTATTCTTTAATAATTTTCGACATTCTAACTTTTTTCTCTACTTTTGCTTTCGTTCTTGACTTGTGACAATTATTTTGTTGCTCACTGACTTTGTTTCTCACTAACTCTTTGTGTACAATAGTAATTTCACATTTCTACCTCCATGTCCTCAATCATAACTTCAAATTTCCAACTCTATGTCACCAATCATAACTTCCAATTTCCATCCCATTGTCTCCAATCATAACTTCCAATTTCCAACTCTATGTCACCAATCATAGCTTCCAATTTCCAACTCTATGTCTCCAATCATAACTTCCAAATTCCATCCCATTGTCCCCAATCATAACTTCCAATTTCCAATTCTATGTCTCCAATCATAACTTCCAATTTCCAACTCTATGTCACCAATCATAACTTCCAATTTCCAACTCTATGTCACCAATTATAACTTCAAATTTCCAACTCTATGTCACCAATCATAACTTCCAATTTCCAACTCTATGTCACCAATCATAACTTCCAATTTCCAACTCTATGTCATCAATCGTAACTTCCAATTTCCAACTCTATGTCTCCAATCATAACTTCCAATTTCCAACTCTATGTCATCAATCATAACTTTCAATTTCCAACTCTATGCCATCAATCATAACTTCAATTTTCCAACTCTATGTCATCAATCATAACTTCCAAATTCCATCCCATTGTCTCCAATCATAACTTCCAATTTCCAACTCTATGTCATCCATCATAACTTCCAATTTCCAACTCTATGTCATCAATCATAACTTCCAATTTCCAACTCTATGTCGTCAATCATAACTTCAAATTTTCAATGCACACAGCTGTTAGGGAAAAGCGGATTAAAACGCAAATTGAGTTATTGAGTTTTTTGCAGGTCATCATCATTGCACTCCGAACATGTCCATAGGTGCTCAGATCCCCTCCTCAGCATGTCCCTCAGTGTCCAGCGACTGACGACTCCAGTTCTATGTTGGTCGATAAGTCTTCTTACACGCCCACTAAGTTTCTCATTTCTGGCTGTGCCCATCTTAACTCCCATTTCCATCATCCGAAGAAGTGACGTGGATCTGTGTTTGTCGAAGTCCTGTGCTCTTCCCACATCTTGGAGGACATGTCATTACGCAAATTTCAGTTCCTAGTCTCCAGGGACTTCTCCAGCGGTGAATGCCGGTGAACGCCAAAAAAAAAAAAAAAAAAAAAAAAATGAACTTGTGAATTAGAGTGGATTCGAAGTTTATATTAGATTATGAGTGACTTTTAGGTACATGAGTGAATGTGAGAATGGAGGTCTCTATTCAATAAATGCTGTTCATATTCAAATAGTCGTCTGTGTGTTACCGGGGCCTCATTATGAGGGAAGTAAAGAATAGTGACACTGTGACCTTCCAGGCATGTCGTAAGAGGCGACTAAGGAGGTTGATCGATGGCTTGACAAGCTGTCATTGCAAAAAGTATTGTTATGTAAACAGCGCCATATATTTTAGAGCAGTGATCTCTGCAATATGTGCCACTTTGGCACGCAAGGTTTCTGTTTTTGAGATTGTGGTTCTGCCCTATGTGCCGTCTTCGGCTCGAAAGGACATTAGAAAGATAGATATTCAAATAGTTGTCAATCGTTAATGGACATGAGTTCTCTAATAATTTATTTCGTTAAAATGTTAAAGTTGTTGTCAAGTGAGGGAGAGATAAAAAGATATGCGTGCCTGAATTGTGGGAACTTACCCTTTTGTCGGCCAATCAAGAGACTTTCAATACTTTAAGTTGAAGTACTATCGCATCATACAACGAGGCTCTAAAGATTACAATAGGTAATTACAAGGAGAAAGGTAAATATTACTAATTAGAGGAGAGAGATTTACCTCTATATAAGAAGAGAGTCATGAAGTGTTAATTAGAGGAGAGAGATTTACCACTATATAAGAAGAGAGTCATGAATTGTTAATTAGAGGAGAGAGATTTACCACTATATAGAAGAGAGTCATGAAGTGTTAATTAGAGGAGAGAGATTTACCACTATATAGAAGAGAGTCATGAAGTGTTAATTAGAGGAGAGAGATTTACCACTATATAGAAGAGAGTCATGAAGTGTTAATTAGAGGAGAGAGATTTACCACTATATAAGAAGAGAGTCATGAAGTGTTAATTAGAGGAGAGAGATTTACCACTATATAAGAAGAGAGTCATGAAGTGTTAATTAGAAGAGAGAGATTTATCATCAAGTGGAGAAAAGGCGATGAAACCTGTTATGATGTGAAAGTCAGTGTGGTAGAATGAGTCTATCCCAATTTATGACATTAGCTGCCAAAATAGAGCAGAAGCTACATACCGTTCTGTTGCAGGGACTGGTCCTCACACCAAATAAGTATGGCCTAGCAATTCTTACTGTCAGTACAACGCAGATTAAAAGGCTGGAGAAAATACAGAATGAAACTATGCGCATTATCTTGGGATGTACGAGGGACATTCCCTGTGTAGCAATGAGGTATCTTCATGACAGGATCAAGATCTCGAGGACGCGAGCAAACCTGGCGATAAGTGCAGATAAAAATCATCCATTGCTTCAAGAGCTCAAAACAGGGAAAGGTGGCTGGCTTGCAGAGTGACAGAGAAGAAAATCATGAGTTGACCGAGCAGAAGATGCTATCTAACATGTCTGTGGGCTTATTAGCATCAGCACAGGCGAGGAGTGGATATCGGTGTCTATATCATTCAGGGCCCATTCTTGTGTATTGTTACACTCGACAGGAAATGTAGGGAGCAGATTCCAGTCGTGGTCAGTGCGGAGGTCAACGGTCTCAATTGGAATAACACCGACGAGTAAGATGCAGTATTCTGCAGTATACAGACAGATCCGTAAAACAACACCATAGGAGTGCATGGGCATTTATAGCACGATTGGCAGGCAGAAGAGACAAAGAAGACAGTGGTGTATACGTTAGACCACGAGTAGCATGACGATGGAGGTGATGACAGCGACAAGGGTTGGAGTCCCACGCCTGTATATTAAGTGATTCGATGACCATCAAAAGAAAAGTGAAGACTGGCTCTGTAAGCTGGCCGTGGATGAAGCCATAACAAAAGTCAACGATACACAGTCAACTTTATCTACGTCCCTAGACATGCGGGAGTACGGGAAAATGAAAGAACGTAGAGGTTGGCTAGACATACTGTCGCCGAGGATGGTCAACCAATGGAGCGGGTGGACTTCATCAATATCCTACGAGATGCGGGAAGGGCAGAAGACTTCGATAAATATTAGTCCACATCATTCCTTTGAATGAAAGAGATAGGAGTTAAGATGGTCATATTCAGGAACGAGAAACTCAGTGGTCTTATACTAGGAATTATCAACCAACACAGAACTGGAGTCGTCAGTCGCTGGACACTGCGGGACTTGCTGAGGAGGGAACCTGAGCACTTATGGACGTGTTCAGAGTGCTATGGTGATGACCTGCAAATAACTCAATAACTGAGAAGGGAACCTGAGCACTTATGGACATGTTCAGAGTGCTATGGTAATGATCCGCAAATAACTCAATAACTGAGAAGGGAACCTGAGCACTTATGGACATGTTCAGAGTGCTATGGTAATGATCCGCAAATAACTCAATAACTGAGAAGGGAACCTGAGCACTTATGGACGTGTTCAGAGTGCTATGGTGATGACCAGCAAATAACTCAATAACTGAGGAGGGAACCTGAGCACTTATGGGCGTGTTCAGAGTGCTATGGTGATGATCCGCAAATAACTCAATAACTGAGAAGGGAACCTGAGCACTTATGGACGTGTTCAGAGTGCTATGGTAATGATCCGCAAATAACTCAATAACTGAGAAGGGAACCTGAGCACTTATGGACGTGTTCAGAGTGCTATGGTAATGATCGGCAAATAACTCAATAACTGAGAAGGGAACCTGAGCACTTATGGACGTGTTCAGAGTGCTATGGTAATGATCCGCAAATAACTCAATAACTGAGAAGGGAGCCTGAGCACTTATGGACGTGTTCAGAGTGCTATGGTAATGATCCGCAAATAACTCAATAACTTTAAATAGGATAATGAGCCTCTTCACGTGTGCGCAATAAAATGTCAATTATCTTAATATAATTGTGTGGAGTCCTTTCTTTTCATTGTCAGTCAATTTAACACTTCACTTTTTCTCTACATTTCCTTACATCCAGTTCTCCGATTTTTCTATAGATTTACGTTTCAAAGGCTTCAATTTACTGCACTATTTTCTTAATTCTTTTATTTCTTTCAACTTCCAGTGGAGCATAGGTCTTGAACAAACACTTTCCAAGCCGTTCTGTTTCTTGCCATTCTTTTAAGATCATTCCATGTCTTCCCCACCATCTTCATCTCTGCTTCCACCTGTCTTCTCCAAGAATATGTTGGTCTTTCTCTTTGTATTTTCCCTTGTGTATTCATGTCGTGTAATACTCTCAGTTGGCTTCCGTAGTGTGTGTCCTATCCAGCGCCAGCGTCTTCGTGGTATTTTTTGTTCACTGGTATTTAACTGGTACTTTACCATAATTATGTGTTAATGATTTGTCCTGCCATTTCTATCCTTATATTCTGTGCAAGCATCCATTAATGAATGTCTGTATCTTCGTGATTGCTATTTTTGTTCTCCATGTTTCACAGCCATATAATAGGACTGACTTATCAATGGAGTTGAAAATGTTAAATTTTGTATTTAACCTAATTTCTTTGGTTTTCTATGTTTCCTTGTGCAACGAAGGCTCCCCTTGATTTTTTAATTTTTATTTTTCTATTATTCTTTGTTCATCTTTATGTGTCTAAATTACTACCCAGGTAGATCCACGTTTCAAAAGCTTAGATTCTCTGCCGTTTTCTTAATGTCCTTTTATCTGCATCATACAGGAATGTTAAACAGACATAATTGTTTATTATTTGTTATTAATAGCTAAGTTAAAAAAAAAAAAAAAGATAAATTGCAACATTATTAAAATAAAACACTTTGGCTTCACTGCAGTCAGGGTTCTTCCGTATCCGCTCAGCCACAGTTCTAGCAACCATTAAAATGCCCATCTCTATCGTTCATACTGTTCTGTTGAACGCGCTTTGTTCTGTGAAAATGAGGGGCCTTGGCGTACACAAAACTGAAATTGAACGCGGAGAACTCTGTGCAAATGGCGAACGGCTTATAATGGACACATCCAGGTCGCAGGAACGGCCGTCACGGGCAACATATTTCCATGCTCCCGCTCCGAATATGTGGATTAAAGATTTCATACTCCAAGAATAGTAGCTGTCTCAACAAATGAAGTCAGGCCTCGACTTCGGAGGGATATTCGATTCGACCACAGCTCAACTGTTGGCAAATTTGCAGTCGAAAACAAATAGTTCATACACGCCCTCAGAGGGCAAGGTAGAGACCTGGTACATTTCCATTAAACTCAACAGCCAGTCGCTTGCAGCAATATTAGCGCGCGGGCGCTAAGCCGAGCTGATTTTGTGGTGAATTGAAAAAAAATAGGTCACTATTTGCGTGAATTCAAATTTAAATTACTTAAATTATACATTTACAATCAACGATGTATTGTAATATTATATTTTTCAGAAAAATCTGCAGTTTGAAATTATATTTATACTTCGTGCAAGGTGGTATGACATTTCTAGTCGGATTGCTGCTCATGATTTTATCCATGGCTCTTCACAATTTTTCCGACTTTTGGGATCAGGTATTTATACAAATTGTATCCTAACTTTGACTGTCGATCTACCTAAATACATTTCTACTTACCTAAATTCAAGTCTGCCTATCTAAAGATCCAGCTGCTTACCTACTTATTTTAAGACCTGCATGACTACCCACTTACCAACTTAATGCTTAAAATACATCTCAATACTTACATTTTAATCCTTCAACCTAAACAGGTTGTGAAACGTGTATCTCTTTAGCTAAATAACTACCTATTTAAACAATTTAATTTTCTATCTATGTACCTATATTAACATATCTATTTATATAATTCCAGCTATGTACAAAACTGCCGACTTACCTATCTAGCTACCTACTTACTTGCCTGACTACCTACATGTCTACTGATTATCTACCTACCTACTATATACCTAGGTAGCCGCGATAGCTCAGTGTTTAGTGAACTGGACTACCACGGACAAGGGGTAGGGTTCGATCCCAACCGACGGCTTCCGGGTTCACCCAGCCTTAAATGGGTACCGGATTCTTTTCTGGGACAGTAAAGCAGCACGGGCGTAATACTGACCACATTACCCCAAAAATCATGTGCTGAAGGTCTGTAATATATAGGGTCACTAACACCATATTTCCCTATACGCCACTTGGCGTGACGGGGGTACTTTACTTTTTTACTATATACCTATCTAACTTCCTTTCTATATAGCTCCAAACTTCTTAATCTACCTTCTATTTAGCAACTGGACACTCTATCTATCTACCTACCTACACATGGCCTAATCTGTTTCTTTCTACCTAATGATCTTTCTCTCTGCCTATCTTACCATCTAATTACCCGTATATCTGTTTCTTTGCATATATACAAATAATCAATTAAAAATGTTGTTTTTTCTAAATCTAAACATATATATTCATCTATCTTTTCATCTATCAATCCATTGGTTTATCTTTTCATTTATCAATCCACTGGTTTATCTTTTCATCTATCCATCCATTGGTTTATCTTTTACTCTATTCATCCATTGGTTTATCTTTTACTCTATTCATCCACTGGTTTATCTTTTCATCTATCCATCCATTGGTTTATCTTTTACTCTATTTATCTATTAGTTTATCGTTTACTCTATTCTTCCATTGGTTTATCTTTTCATCTATCAATTCATTGTTTTATATTTTCATCTATATATCAATTGTTTTATCTTTTACTCTATCCATCCATTGGTTTATCTTATTACTCTATCCATCCATTGGTTTATCTTATTACTCTATCCATCCATTGGTTTATCTTATTACTCTATCCATCCATTGGTTTATCTTATTACTCTATCCATCCATTGTTTTATCTTTCACTCTATCAATCCATTGGTTTATCTTTCCATATATCAATCCATTGGTTTCTATTTTACTCTATCTATCTATCCATTTATCAAGGACCGGATTTACCTACAAGCTAATTCATCTATATCCTAGTGCCACACAACCCGAGGGATCTCACAAAATGATCAGAATTTGATTTGGAACTACGCTTTTGTCATACTAGTTTATAGTTTCAAGTTTTGTGAGACCTTTGACGCCAGTAGTATATAAAAGGATTTGCACAAGCAAAAGGTAGAGCCAGATCCACAGTTTTCTGTGGAGCCACTGCACGAGACCTGGCTCGGTTATCGCGGACCGGCGCGTGACCTCGGTTATCGCGGACCGACACGTGACCTCGGTTATCGCGGGTCGGACTCGGCGCGTGACGGTTTATCTCGGGGGATTATCTCGAGCGGTTCTAAAACTTGTGGGCGAACGACAACGTGGCGATTATTTTCATTGGTCGTAGTATCGCTGCCAACATCATCATGTGTCGGTTGGCGTGAAGACGACAACCGCGGTTCTAAAAAGTTAGGCGACAACAGCGGTTCTAAAACTTGGGAAAGTGGGGCCTAACTTTATTTTGAATGGTCGTGTATCGAAGTAGTATCGCTGCTCACTTAACATAATAGTGTTGATAGTCATCGTCGTCATGTACCTCGTCATGGGATGAAATTATGTTGTCGGTGTTATTAGTGTCTACGTTTTTTGTCATGCGCTGACATGGTAACGTCATCAGCATGATCATCATGTGCCACCATACCCTCCCCTCAACAGCATCATCATGTACCATTATCAACATGTACCCATCATCTCTTCATGTCCCACTAACATGTGTAAGCAGCATCATGACTTCATCATCAACATGTCCCGTCCCCTCATCAACATGTGCCACCCTACCCTCCCCTCAACAGCATCATCACCTGTAATACAGAGACATTATACCCTCGTCGTCGTCATGTACCATCAATATGTGTGTCCCCTCAACAGCATCATCAAGCCTCCTGACGATCTCTCTATCTCTCTCTCTCTCGCTCACATTCAAGGTAAAGCAAATTAAAAAAACAAATTCGTTCTATATTTCACAGCTTTATTGTTAATACAACAAATATTTGAAAAAAATATATTACTGTCCGGTCGATGAATTTATTAATTTTATTCGTCTGGGCTTCCTCCCTCCTGTTTTGGTGGTTCTGTCTGTTTGTGTTAAATGTCTATCAAACACAGGTGTATAGGAAATTTCATTAGCCTTCAAAACACATCCCCCTCCATTTATGACAAAACCTTGATCAAAGCTGGAGTATGTAATTGGTGACTCTGTCGATTCAGCCGGGGCATCCGCCGGATCTGTCGTCTGATTAACAAGAGTGAGGTTCTGGTGGTTAACAAAAGGTGAAGTTGATGAGATTCTGGTTGACAAGAGACGGTGTGTAGTTGAGGTTCTGGTTAACAAGTGGTGGCGTGTATTTGAGATTAGCATAAGCGGATAAAATTTCATCTCGCATCTCAACTAACGTGATACATTCCTCTCTCGATAGTTTTATCCCAGTTCTGGTAGGAAACTTAAAAAAACTCTCATCGCTATATGTCCTTATATTTATCTATGGTCTGTTACGAAAAACACAAACCGAGACTGCCTTAAAGCCATCCTTTGACAATGGAACTATATTTTTTATTACCGCGTGACATGAATATACGCTGATCACAGACATCAAACGAAGTTGGCATATTCAAGCTACACGACTCCATATTCAAAGAAAACACAAACCACCTGGTAACAGACTCTGGTTATCTATGTGTGTGTGCAAATACACTGAACGACTGGGCTTTATACCCTTACTGTTATCGGGTCGAGGACCGTCTATTTATAGTAAATAATGTAATACGTTATCAGGCGTGTTGAGACATGCTCAGTGATGACCCCTAACAATTCGGTCTCAGATATCACGTAGTGAGATTAGGAAACCCCCGTTGTGTTTATATAGGATGCAGATTTTAAAATAGGCCTGAGTTGAAGAGGGAAACCATGCGCGCTGACCTAAATTCACGTGTTGTCATTTGGGTGGTAAAAGCACTCAAGTATCACTTGTAAGGATGGATCCGCGCTGGAAACACCCATTCACAGCTCTGGTAGCCGGGCCTACAGGGTGTGGCAAAACGATATTTGTCCAAAAGTTTATACAGAACCTTCACTAGCTAGCTGTCACAGTACCGGAGGACGTTATGTGGTGTTACGCGGAATGGCAACCAATATACGAGACTATGAAGTCGGTGAGATTTATCGAGGGTCTACCGGACATTGATAAATTGGACGGAGGTAAGAAGCGAAATACATATGTATTGAAAGACGATAAGGGCGATGAGATAGAAGGGTCATTCTACACACCCGAAATTCAAAAAGTTGGAGACAAGCACGAGTACAGAATTGAGAGTATCATAACCGATCGTCGCACATCATTTGGTCGAAAAGAGAGCTTAGTCAAGTGGTTTGGGTACGATTCCTCATTCAACAGTCAGATACCGACCAAGGACATTGTCAGATACAAAACTAGAGACGAGAGAAGAAGAAGAAGAAGAAGTGGAAACCTTTGGAGAGCCCGATTTGCGAGTCGTAAACTCGGGAGTGAGGAGAGAGCGAACCATGCTGGGGTCGGTGTTTGGGAAACTATCCCCCTACTTAGAACTTGTCTTTATTTGTCAAGTGATAGTTATATATATATATATACCGTTGTCGCGGTCTCGCTGTTCAATCTGACCACCGAAAAGCCAGATGCAAAGGACGGAAATCTGTAGATATCCATACTGAGCAGCTGTTTGGGTTACATGCTACCGAATCCAAACTTGGAGAGGCAACGGTGAAACAAGTAAAATGAGTTTTTATGTCACCCTACCCAGCAATGCATATATGGAACTTTTTAAGGATAATAACCCCGGTCACTTTTTCGTTAAACTCCCTCAGACCATTGACATTTCGACGCAGTATGAGATCGCGCTGGTGGAGATACAGTTTCCGCTTAATTATTTTAATGTAATAGAGAGTGATGTCTTGATTCGTTACGAATCTCTCGCTAACGACGATATTTGCGATGCTAGATCTCATTTCAACGTGACCCTGGAGCCGGGGTTATACAAGATACCCGATGCTTTCATCGGCGCATTGAATACGTTGATCATAAAAGCGGAGGCGGAGGAGCAGTCGAAAGGGGATGCGAAAGCGAAAAAAATGAGATTCATTTACGCAAAGGAGGTGAATGAAGCCATCTTGAAACTCTACGAAAAAGGGGTGAACGTTACCATAAGCGACACTTTGAAAAACATATTAGCCTTCCCCACGACTTCTATATCAGACACAGCTCCCGATATCTATAGCGTGGGCGTAATGGACTTGGAAAGTGTTGCGAAGAATGTCTACGTCTACTGCGATCTCGTTTCCCACAGACCGGTCGGGATGTGATGGTACCTCTCCTCAAGAGCGTGCCTGTTCTCAACAGAAATCACACCGTGGTGTTTCAGATCTACGATAAGCCGCACTACCTACCCTGAGTAGATTTTCCTTCGATACCTTGGAAATCCTTTTAGCCAACGAACATGGAAAAACCATCCCATTCACCAGCGGGACGTCGGTGCTAACGGTACACTTTCGAGTGAAGAAACATCTCGAGCTGGTATAATGGTGAGACACACCCTCTTTCACCGCGATGTTGAGATATACGAAGACTTTTACTGCTGTAGGGCGGGTAATGGAATGCCCGTGTTTATAGGAGGTCGAAGTCAGAGTGGTCGAGGAATCGGTAGTTTCTTTGGGGGAATCGGGAGGGCTATTTTACCCTGGTTAAAAACAGGCGGTAAGGCCTTGCTCCGAGAAGGATTGGGGACCGGCCTTCATGTCGCACAGGACGCATTAGCCGGGAAAAATGTCGGTGAAGCTTTCAAAGAACGAGCCAAGGAGGCCGGTCAGCGGTTGATACACGGGACCGTAGACCACCTGAGTGGCAACAACCAATCAGGAAGTGGTTTACGACAACGCAGAAAGCGCGTTATGAAGGTACCTCCATCGGGAGAACCCGTTACGAAGAGGATAAAACCGATAGCTAGACAGTTCCGCCTTCATTCGGTGCACAAGACGAAGACGAACGTGGCAAGGGATATTTTCGATTAATAATGTCGCTCATTCACCCTAAGTCGTGTGAGTGTCTTCACTCCGGTTTGGATTTATTTAGCGTTCCACCCACACAGACATCTCTAGACTCTGGTCAATTTATTGAAATTCGTCCGATCGCAGCCTTGTCGCATGGCACACCCATAGAGATTTTTATTTCGGGAAACAGTGAGGAGTATCTAGATCTTTTCAACACGTTTTTGCATCTGCGGGTCATGATTAACCTCCCCAATGGGGATAGTGTACCAGCGGATGTTGAGGTAGGACCAGTCAACAATTATCTTCACAGTCTATTTTCACAAGTCGACGTATCTCTAAACGACACGTTGGTTACACCCTCGGAGAATACCTATCCATTTAGAGCAATGTTTGAGACCACGCTAAACTACGGGGAAGATGCGAAAACAGGATAGTTGACGGCCGCTCTGTTCTACAAAGACACAGCGGGCCATCACGATGATATGAAAGGAAATGAGGGCTTTAAAACGCGGCGCAATTTGACTTCGGGTAGTAAAGAGGTCGTTTGCACTCTGATGTCTTTGTACAGGATCGTTACATGTTAAACAAAGTCGATGTAAAGATCAAACTCACGCCCTCTAAGGATGTGTTCAACCTCATTGCTCATGATAGGGCTGTGGGTTATAAGAGTGTTATCACCTACGCCGCGCTCGTGGTCAGGAAAGCTAAGCTAAACTCCGCGATTTCTCTGGCCCACGAAAAGGCTCTTTTAAGCGGGAATGCTCGGTACCCGATCAAGCGGGTTACCATCAAGACATTTTCCATCGCTAGCGGGATGTTCTCCCACAGTCAAGACAATTTATTTTTATCTCAAACACCAACCCGTATAGTGATAGGTCTGATTACAGCCAGTGCCTTTAATGGTGTTTATACCGCTAACCCGTTCAATTTTCAACACTTTGGTCTGACTTATATGAACCTGACGGTCGACGGGAAATGTATTTCCGGAAAGCCTCTAACTATGGACTTTGAACGAAATCAATACGCGAGAGCTTTCTTTGGTACTAATCTGGCCATGGGTCTGATTGGAAAAGATGCTGGGAATAACATTGATTATCGAGAATTCAAGGACGGATTTTGTCTATTTTGTTTTGACCTCTCCTCCAGCCTACTGGACGGCTCCCACTTTGAGCTAGCCACAAGCGGCCTTTGTCGATAGAACTCAAGTTTGCCGCTCCCACAACTACTCCTCTACAAGTTATCGTTTACGCCGAGTTGGACTCAGTACTCGAGGTGTCCATGACAAGGCAGATTCTAACAGACTTCGCCGTTTGAGAGAAAGAAGATGAACACGAGGGAGATTTACAACCTTTTGATGTCGGATATTTTTGTTCGACGTTGTTCGCTTGTTAGTGTCATCCCACGAAACCACTTACCGCTCACCATCGACTCAGCCGCGACCGGAGCCTTTGTCATAAACACCGACCCGGCACACGAACCTGGTGAACACTGGGTGGCCCTCTTTTACAACGGTCTCGGAGAATGTGAGTATTTCGATTCCTACGGTTTACCTCCCAGACACACGGATATTTTAAACTTTATCGAGCGAAACTCACACGTTCCATTCGTCTACAACCCACGTGTGTTGCAAGATTTGTTTAGCAACACGTGCGGTCTATATTGTGTTTATTATATACTTCTTTGATTGACGTCATGGGACGCACCAAGATGGACGCTAACTGCTTAAACAATGTTGACTTTCCTTGTCTCCAACGATTTATCTCATTCTATTAGAGAATTTCATGCATCTGTTACCACAGTGAGTTGGCGGATTTTTATAAATGTAAATGGCGGGTTGATAATAAATGTTTGTACACAGTTCGTTAACCATCGCTGTAGATCAAGTCTTTATTCGCTGGCTCCGCTAGCGACCTTGGAAGCTAATGACCTTACTTGTGCAGACGGTTGGTTTGGGGCAAATTTTACGTTACAATATCACTGCTATAGTGACTCAGTTTGTGACAAAACTACAGGGACAAGCCCAAACAATGATAGTTGTCAGCACGAATATTTCGGACCCCAGTGTCAGTACTTGGATTTTGTTTACAAATATGCCCAAAAATCTGAACCTACTTTCCTGTTTGATAACAACGACACCTCATATAATCCGGACACAGTTTCTACATCAGTTTATGCAACTCTCAATCAATCTTTGCCGCACTCCTGGTTTAGGATTTATGTGAATGACTTAACAGATACGGACAGTTTCACGGTAAATCTGAATCGTTCTGCCTCATGTAACAATGTATCAAGGTTTGTAGCTAGTCTGCACGAGATTGATGTCTTTTGCTCTGGGGCTGGTCTGATCAACAAGTTACGGATTGAAGGAGCGATAGTTGCAAATATCTGCTCCATATACATTGGCGGGGGTCGGAATGTGGCTCTCAAACAGATCACAAACCAGATAGACACATTTGATGCTTGTTATACAGGAGACGGATGTGGACCAGAGGCCGCAGTTAATGGCAAAACAAAGACCATTCTCTATGACAATGACTGCACACACACACAATGGAGAAGTGGAACCAATTCTGTTTACTGGTATCTGAACTTTGCCACGCCCCAGAAGACTTACACCATTCGAATCTATCATCGAGCTAGCAATATGATTCGGGTAAAGAATTCCACTCTAAGGGCTTTCTCTGACAGTGGCGGCGTAGTGTTCCAGTATAATGATATATCATACCCTAATATTTCTATGAAAACTATTGTAGTCAACACACAAACGCCAATGGCACACATTAAGATTGAGTTCTCACCGACCATTTCGCAGGCCGACAGTGCACTGACGGTATGTGAGGTGCAAACATATACAGACACCTATTGTCTGGACGAGCATTCTTTGTTGTTTTGTGCAATGTCTAGTGGGTGTAGTAAAGGCTGCAATGCCATCATCGGTATGTGTCACGGCAACTGTTCACATGGGATCTATGGACAAGACTGCTCCGGGTCTTGTCTTAGTGTCTGTCCTTTATTTGAGGAAAATCCGGAAAATGCATACAATGTAAACATCCTGGCTATACCTGTAATGACACTTGTCCCGATGGTAATTTTGGGATACAGTGTGAACAGACGTGTTCTGATGGCTGTGACATCATATGTGACCCGGAAAGTGCAGACTGTACGTGCAAGGAAACGTACTACGAGTCAGATTGCACTCTTAAATGTCCGGACAACTGTTTCAACGACACATGTGAACAGTCAATCGGGAACTGTACATGCAAGAGAACGTTCTAAGGGCCAGACTGCACTCTCAAATCTCCGGACAACTGTTTGAACGAAACCTGTGATTCCCACGTTCAGAAGAGTCTGCCGACTACAACAAGCCCAAGCATATGGACACTTTAATGTGTTTCTGTGCTAGACATGGTTCATTTCTTGGTGTTTTCCCGTGAAGCCATGGCTCATATCTTGATGTGTTTCTGTGCTAGCCATGGCTCATATCTTGGCTTGTGTGTGCTGGCCATGGCTCATATCTTGGTGTGTGTCATGTTAGTCATATCTCATACCTTGGTGCGTCCGTATTAATCATGTCTCATATCTTCATGTGTGTCTGTGTTTAGTCATATCTCATATCTTAGTGTGCACCAGTGTTAGTCATATGTCATATCTTTGTATATGCATGTCTGGGTTAGTGATATCTCACATTTTTGTGTGCATGTTTATGTTAGTCATATCTCATATCTTTGTGTGTGCATGTCTGTGTTTGTCACATCTCATATCCTTGTGTGTGCATGGCTATGTTAGTCCCATCTCATGTCTTTGTGTGTGCATATCTATGTTAGTCATATCTCTTATCTTTGTGTGCATGTCTATGTTAGGCATGTGTCATATCTTTGTGTGTGCATGTCTATGTCAGTTATATCTCATATCTTTGTGTGCATGTTTATGTTAGTCATGTGTCATATATCTTGATGTGTGTCAGTGTTAATCATGCCTCGTATCGCTGTGTGCATGTCTGGGTTAGTCACATCTCACATCTTTGTGCGTGCGTGTCTGTGTTAGTCACATCTCACATCTTTGTGTGTGCATGTCTGTGTTAGTCACCTCTAGTGACTCGGGTAGATGGTGCTCGTAAACCTGGGAGGGCCGACCATCTAAGGGCAGAATTCCCCTACAGAAATGACAACCTGCTGCCTTGCAGGAAGATTAGGGACAATCAAAGGCTAGGGAAAGCAAACCCGAATAAAATGCTGGCTGAAATCGGATGCACTGGGCCACTGGCGCAGAACACAGTGCAACGTATTAACGGGTGTTCAATCAGAGTGGATCTGGTGAACTCTACTTATGATGTTCTGTCTGTGGGGGCGATCAACACACTTATCCTGACAGCTGACTTCATGTGGGAGTCTGGAATCCTACTCTGATTGAGTCCTGATCGCAAAGAGAGAGAGAGAGAGAGAGAGAGAGAGAGAGAGAAAGAGAGAGATAGATAGATACTTCTTAAGTGCCGTGGCACGAAACTTAACATAATTCTCATGCCTTTTTCATCGAGACAACTCATTAACGACCGTATCATTCATCGGTTGCTCGCACCGTGGCTATTTCGACTTCGTGGTATCCAAGACACGGCAGATTCATCAATCGGACAGTAATATTTATTTTCAAATATTTGTTGTATTAATAAAGCTGTGAAATATAGAACGAATTTTTTAAATATTTGCTTTACATTGAATGAGAGAGAGAGAGAGAGAGAGAGAGAGTAACTATTTAATGTTAGCACATTACCACCTTCACGCCAACCGACACATGATGATGTCAGCGATACTACGACCAATCAAAATAATCACCAAGTTGTCGCTCACCCACAAGTTTTAGAACCGCTGTCCTAACCACTCGAGATAAGCCGTCGAGGGGTCACGCGCCAAGTCCGACCCGCGATAACCGAGGTCACGTGCGGTCCGCGATAACCGAGGTCACGCGCCGTTCCGCGATAACCGAGCCGGGCTTTGTACAGTGGCTCCACAGAAAACTGTGGATCTGGCTCTACATTTTGCTAGCGTAAACCCTTTTATATACTACTGACGCCTTCTGGTCTTAATTTGTGGCGGTGGAAAGGGGTTAGATGTCTCGAAGTTTCGCTTAGCTTAAGATTTCATCAAGTCTAAATTCAGCACTGCAGCTATGATGTGCCCAACTATATATCTATCCACGAATCAGATTATCTATCCAGTCATTCTGTCTATCTGAATCTTCATTCTCCATTTACCCTGGGCTTTGACTAATGAAGGTATACAGGAGTAGATGTTTAAGCTATGATTACAATGTTTTGATTACTGGAGGTATGTAACAGTAGATGTTTAAGCTATGATTACAATGTTTTGATTACTGGAGGTATGTAACAGTAGATGTTTAGGCCACGTATATAATGTTTTGATCACTGGAGGTATGTAACAGTAGATGTTTAGGCCACGTATATAATGTTTTGATTACTGGAGGTATGTAACAGTAGATGTTTAGGCCACGTATATAATGTTTTGATTACTGGAGGTATGTAACAGTAGATGTTTAGGCCACGTATATAATGTTTTGATTACTGGAGGTATGTAATAGTAGATGTTTAGGCCACGTATATAATGTTTTGATTACTGGAGGTATGTAACAGTAGATGTTTAGGCCACGTATATAATGTTTTGATTACTGGAGGTATGTAACAGTAGATGTTTAGGCCACGTATATAATGTTTTGATTACTGGAGGTATGTAACAGTAGATGTTTAGGCCACGTATATAATGTTTTGATTACTGGAGGTATGTAACTGTAGATGTTTAGGCCACGTATATAATATTTTGATTACTGGAGGTATGTAACTGTAGATGTTTAGGCCACGTATATAATATTTTGATTACTGGAGGTATGTAACAGTAGAATGGCTAGGCTATGTTTATAATACTGGTATTAACTGAGGTATGTAACAGTAGAATGGCTAGGTTATGTTTATAATATTGTTATTAACTGAGGTATGTAACAGTAGAATGGCTAGTAAAAAAAAAAAAGTAAAGTACCCCCGTCACGCCAAGTGGCGGCGTATAGGGAATATGGTGTTAGTGACCATAAATTTTACAGACCTTCGGCATATGATTTTTGGGGTAAAGTGGTCGGTATTACGCCCGTGCCGCTTCGCTTTCCCAGAAAAAAATCCGGTACCCATTAAAGGCTGGGTGAACCCGGAAGCCGTCGGTTGGGATCGAACCCTACCCCTTGTCCTTTGTAGTCCAGTTCACTAACCACTGAGCTATCGCGGCTCCCAGAATGGCTAGGCTATGTTTATAATATTGTTATTAACTGAGGTATGTAACAGTAGAATGGCTAGGCTATGTTTATAATATTGTTATTAACTGAGGTATGTAACAGTAGAATGGCTAGGCTATGTTTATAATATTGTTATTAACTGAGGTATGTAACAGTAGAATAGCTAGGCTATGTTTATAATATTGTTATTAACTGAGGTATGTAACAGTAGAATAGCTAGGCTATGTTTATAATATTGTTATTAACTGAGGTATGTAACAGTAGAATGGCTAGGCTATGTTTATAATATTGTTATTAACTGAGGTATGTAACAGTAGAATGGCTAGGCTATGTTTATAATATTGTTATTAACTGAGGTATGTAACAGTAGAATGGCTAGGCTATGTTTATAATATTGTTATTAACTGAGGTATGTAACAGTAGAATGGCTAGGCTATGTTTATAATATTGTTATTAACTGAGGTATGTAACAGTAGAATGGCTAGGCTATGTTTATAATATTGTTATTAACTGAGGTATGTAACAGTAGAATGGCTAGGCTATGTTTATAATATTGTTATTAACTGAGGTATGTAACAGTAGAATGGCTAGGCTATGTTTATAATATTGTTATTAACTGAGGTATGTAACAGTAGAATGGCTAGGCTATGTTTATAATATTGTTATTAACTGAGGTATGTAACAGTAGAATGGCTACGCTATGTTTATAATATTGTTATTAACTGAGGTATGTAACAGTAGAATGGCTAGGCTATGTTTATAATATTGTTATTAACTGAGGTATGTAACAGTAGAATGGCTAGGCTATGTTTATAATATTGTTATTAACTGAGGTATGTAACAGTAGAATGGCTAGGCTATGTTTATAATATTGTTATTAACTGAGGTATGTAACAGTAGAATGGCTAGGGTATGTTTATAATATTGTTATTAACTGAGGTATGTAACAGTAGAATGGCTAGGCTATGTTTATAATATTGTTATTAACTGAGGTAGGTAACGATCCCTACTCGCTTTGCCACACTAGAACGGTTAGTCTGTTTCTAGAGGCACTGCGAAGAGGTGGAGTAGGGTCTGGATAGTTCTGGTTCACCGATCATAGTGCAAACCATGAGCTATGAGTCGGTGACAGCTTCCAACTCTGTTGTTGGTTCCTTAACTTGACGAAAGGAACAATCAATTCCTTTAGTAGTCATCCAGTGATCGACAGAAAGGGACAATCAATTCCTTTAGTAGTCATCCAGTGATCGACAGAAAGGGACAATCAATTCCTTTAGTAGTAATCCAGTGATCGACCGAAAGGGACAATCAATTCCTTTAGTAGTAATCCAGTGATCGACAGAAAGGGACAATCAATTCCTTTAGTAGTCATCCAGTGATCGACAGAAAGGGACAATCAATTCCTTTAGTAGTCATCCAGTGATCGACAGAAAGGGACAATCAATTCATTTAGTAGTAATCCAGTGATCGACAGAAAGGGACAATCAATTCCTTTAGTAGTCACCCAGTGAACGACCGAAAAGGAAAGAGAAATATATTGCATTTTAAAATTGTTTTTAATTTTCATTAAGTCTAGAAACTTTATTACACCTGGACTTACCCACCTACCCTCTTCCACAGATTTTCAGCATTGTTGTGTACTGCCTGGGCACTCTTTTCATGATGCTCACCTTCACTATGGCATACTGGAAGAAGATAAGGATGTTGCTGAATAGATTTAATTGGTATGACAAATGTACGTCATGCTCTCCCTGCCTGGTGAAAAAAGACAATTCAGAGAAATTATTCTTTTATGATACAGACCATCATACAGGGCCATTGTATGCGAGGATTTTAGCTTTAGGTAAGTCATGGGAAATTAGTTAAATAAGTTTGTGATGGAGCTTGCAAAAAGAAAACAATAAGGAAAGAAGAAAAAGACAGAGAAAACGGTGTATAAAGTGTGGAATAATGAGATAAAATGACTAAGGTATGAACAAGAGAGAGAGTGAAGGCAAAAAATGAGAGAGAAAGAGACATATATATATATATATAAGGAAAATATGGTATGAAACAAGTGAGATAAGCAAAACGTATACATAAAAAGTGTGAGAGTGAAAATAGAGTAGAGAGCCTTAACATGGAAAAATAGAATTGAATGAGGTAAAAAGAAGAGGATGATATCAGAAATATTGAATGGGAGGTGAAATAAAAGAAGAAAGAAAGATCATCATCATGTGCCATAGCGGCTGATGTAGGCAATCATGTCCTGCCACAATTCTGTATTCACAGCACATCGTATCAGTTCTGTTGCTGACTGTTTTTTGTGCCATGATACCAAGCTATCTAGTATCTTATCGCTTTGTCGTTCGTGATTTCTCTTTCCTTGTATTTTGACAGTATTAACTGAGTATTCAGAATTTTCCCTTCTTGCGATGTGCCGGAAAATTTCGATTGTGTCTTTCTGATGTTTTAAGACTTCCCTTTTTTGTGTTGGTCTCTTTGAGAATTTCCCTGTCGGTCTTTTTTGCTGTCCTGTGAAATCTCAAAGTACTTCTGAAAAATCCCATCTCTGTGGCCTCTAATCGTCTTTTCATTTGTTTGTCTACTGTCCATGATTCACTTCCATAGGTCAGAATTGGCTCTAAACAATATCGATGAACTCTTTTCATCACATCTATTGACATAGACTTTTTGCACGAGACACTTTTCATTTTCTGAAATGTTTTTTTTTTGTCTGATCTTCTCTGTAAACTATTACTTTTGTACAAGAAAATCACTGGAGTCTGTAGAAATGTGGTTTTACAGAAGAATGTTGAGAGTACCATGGGCAGCTAAGTAGAGTAATGAAGAGGTTCTGAGAGAGGTCAAAGCAAAAAGAGAGCTAATTTCCAATGTTAGAAAGAAACAATCATCATTTTTTGGACTTGTAATGAGAAGAGAACAACTGGGATATATTGTAACAACAGGGAAAATTGAGGGACGAAGAGATAGAGGGAAGCAAAGAGAAAAAATATCAGACAGCTTAAAAGAATGGCTTGGCAGAAAGTCAACAACAGAAATGATAAATAACTGTCGAGATCGAAAGTTGTGGAGAGACATGATTACCTACGCCAGCAGGCCCGGTACTTGATGATGATGATGACTTTTGTCAGACCAACGGACGACGATGTTGTCTTGAAGACGTTACCAAAAATTAACACTTCTTGTCTCCTCAAACGCAAATAATTCATTTCTCTGCCAACATTTTTATCGTCCAATTTCTTCCCAGTAACAAACACTAACTCTCATACAGGATTCAGATATAGTGTATGCTTTCATTTTTCGTTCCTCCAACAGCAAACCTATAATTTTACCAGCTACAAATCCATAATTTTTACATCAATAGAATAATAATAATTCACTCCAGCAATGATCTGATCGTTTCCCTAAAACAAACAATTAATTTTCTTCTGATCATGAAGCGAACTCTTCTTCTCCTTCTCCTTCTTCTTCTTCTTCCTCTTCTCCTTCTCCTTCTCCTTCTTCTTCCTCTTCTCCTTCTCCTTCTTCTTCCTCTTCTCCTTCTCCTTCTTCTTCCTCTTCTCCTTCTCCTTCTTCTTCCTCTTCTCCTTCTCCTTCTTCTTCCTCTTCTCCTTCTCCTTCTTCTTCCTCTTCTCCTTCTCCTTCTTCTTCCTCTTCTCCTTCTCCTTTTTTCTTCCTCTTCTCCTTCTCCTTCTTCTTCCTCTTCTCCTTCTCCTTCTT
>JAVIAB010000101.1:11356355-11379150 GCA_032433765.1 Megaustenia siamemsis
AAAGTTGTGTAGTCACAGACAGGAAAGTTGTGTAGTCACAGACAAGAAAGTTGTGTAGTCACAAATAGGAAAGTTGTGTAGTAACAGACAAGAAAGTTGTGTAGTCACAGACAAGAAAAATGTGTAGTCAGAGACAAGAAAGTTGTGTAGTCACAAACAAGGAATTTGTGTAGTCACAGACAAGAAGGTTGTGTAGTCACAAACAAGAAAGTTGTGTTGTCACAGACAATAAAGTTGTGTAATCACAGACAAGAAAGATGTGTAGTCACAAACAAGGAATTTGTGTAGTCACAAACAAGAAAGATGTGTAGTCACAGACAAGAAAGTTGTGTTGTCACAGACAAGAAAGATGTAGTCACAAACAAGAAAATTGTGTTGTCACAGACAAGAAAGTTGTGTTGTCACAGACAAGAAAGTTGTGCAGTCACAGACAAGAAAGTTGTGTAATCACAGACAAGAAAGATGTGTAGTCACAAACAATGAATTTGTGTAGTCACAGACAAGAAAATTGTGTTGTTACAGACAAGAAAGTTGTGTTGTCACAGACAAGAAAGTTGTGCAGTCACAGACAAGAAAGTTGTGTTGTCACAGACAAGGAAGTTGTGTTGTCACAGACAAGAAAGTTGTGTGTCACAAACAAGGAAGTTGTGTAGTCACAGACAAGAAAGTTGTGTTGTCACAAACAATGAAGTTGTGTATTCACAGACAAGAAAGTTGTGTATTCACAGACAAGAAAATTATGTTATCACAGACAAGAAAGTTGTGTAGTCACACACAAGGAAGTTGTGTAGTCACAGACAAGAAAGTTGTGTAGTCACACACAAGGAAGTTGTGTAGTCACAGACAAGAAAGTTGTGTAATCATACACAAGAAAGTTGTGTAGTCACACACAAGAAAGTTGTGTAGTCACAGACAAGAAAGTTGTGCAGTCACAGACAAGAAAGTTGTGCAGTCACTGAATAGAAACTAAAACTGTTTAATAAACAGACATTAATTTTGTATAGTAGAAAAGTAAAGAGTCCCGTCACGCCAAAAAAGACCTGAAGGTCTATAAAATGTATGGCCTCTAACACCACATTCCCTTTAAACATGATTTTGAACATGATTTTTGGGGTAATGTGGTCGATATTACGCTCGTGCCGCTTTACTTTTCCCAAATCCGGTACCTATTTAAGGCTGGATGAACCAGGGAGCCGTTGATTAGGATCGAACCCGACGTCTTGTCCATTTGTAGTCTAGTTCACTGAGTTATCGCGGCTCCCATTTTGTAGAGTAACGAAAACAAATATTGTATGACAAACATAAGGACGGAATGAGAGCAATTTGCAGACCAGTGCTGAGATACAAGGATGTCTGCAGGGCCTCCTTGATGGGATTCTCTATCAGTGAAAGAAACTGGGAAAATGTGGCTGCTGATCGTAGCTCATAGGGAACAAACAACAAAAAAATGGCGCAGCAACTGTTAAGGCAGCGCCGATATCAAATTCAGAAGACAAAAGGTGCAGGAAAAAGGAGACAAGGCCAGGCACTACGAATACATCTTGTTCATTCTGCGGATGTATCTGTCTATCCAATATTAGCAGACTCAACCACGAGAGAAGCTGTTCAACAAAACAGCATCCAGCATAAGACACTAATATTTTATCAAACTACTGACTTATCATGATTGCTTGCTGCCAACCGTCTGTCAAGACGCCAAATGCTATAAATATAGTAATGCTATAAATATAGTAATGCTATAAATATAGTAATGCTATAAATATAGTAATGCTATAAATATAGTAATGCTATAAATATAGTAATGCTATAAATATAGTAACAAGAATGTGGGTAAAAGTTGAATAATCGTAGCTCATGGACAAATGGATGGGTGGATGGACAGCGCTTCGCTTTTTTTTAAAATAAAGTATGTAGCAATTTTATAACTAAGTCCCATAAAATTAGAATACTGCAAAACATTAGGCGTCTACAGATCTGGTTGACTTACATTTGCCAAATTGATATATACACTTATTAAATATATTATATTACTACATTTTTTGACAGTAACTATGTTGTGACGTTAAATAGCGTTAAAGTCATAAAAGATTACTTGTGCGCAGTACTTGAGTCGAGTGTATATTCATTGTATAATTACTCAATCAGATATCAGAATTGATTTATATACTTTTTAACATCTTTTTGTCTGGAAATGTATGGCAGTTCACAAGCTGCAGAAATAGATTCAGTTTATTTAACAAATCAGACACACAATGTCTGTGACGGTGATGGAGCGGACGAATCAGAAATGATCAACAGCCCAGAAAGCGAAAACAGTCAAGTGTGTAGTGTACAAGAGGCATATTCAGGGCCCGAAAGACGAACGTGGTTGACCACCGTGAAAGAGATTGGAGTCTCATCTCGCACTATTCCAAAGAAAGCCATGGAGAGAAATTCTAACTAATGTTATAGCTTTTGAAATGTGGATATATAGAAGAATATGTAGAATTTGATAGAAAGAGAATAAAACAAATGATGAAGTCTTACAACAACTAAAAATGAAAAGAGAACTACTAAACACAATTCAAACAAGACAAATGCGATTTTTGGGCATGTTAAAAAAACACAACAGCCTACTAAAAGTAATATTGGAAGGGAAAATACAAGGTAAAAGAGGCAGAGGCAGACAAAGACTAACATGGACGAGTAACATCAAAAGATGGGCAAGCCAGCCTATGACAATCTGCACGATAAAACAAGAGACAGAGCGGAATGGCCGTCCATCTTAGTCAATATTCGATGCGGAACCGACACTCGATGATGATGATGAGAAATAGACTCAAGAAACCTGAAAGCCTGTCAAATCATTGGACAGCAGAATCAATGTTGTCCAACAAAGAAATAACTCTGGATTGAACATAGGCATTTACAATACAATCTTCATCCCAACTTTGTGCTACCAACGCCAGTCGTGAACCCTAGATGCAAGACAAATAAGAAAAATAACCTCTACTGAGATTAAATGTGTTAGACGAATGACAGGAAATAGCCTGAGAGATAAAATCAGAATTGAAGAACTGAGAAAAAAGCTAGGAATAATTTCCCCCATAGAATACATAAAGAAACAGCAGATAAAATGGTTTAGCCACGTGATAAAACAGAAATATGAAAACATAACACAACGAGTCTTCAATAAACATTGCGAGAACACCATACCCAAAAGCCGACAAGGAAAAAGATAGATTGACGGAAAATTACAAGCACTAAGAAGCATAACAGAAGCAGAAGCGAACAGAAGAGCAAAAGACAGAACATTATATTTCCCCTAGACGCTGAAAAAGAGTTCTTAAATGTTACTTAGAGCCAGTATTAACATATGGATGCGAATCATGGACAATAGGATAACAGACAAGAAAATCACTGGAGTCTGTAGAAATGCAGTTTTACAGAAGAATGTTGAGAGTACCATGGAGAGCTAAGAAGAGTAATGAAGATGTTCTGAGAGAGGTCAAAGCAAAAAGAGAGCTAATTTCCAATATTAGGAAAGTAGTGATAGTGGCTGTGAATGCACCCCAAAGTGGAATAACATGCACCGAAAGACAATAGATTTGGCACCGACCTTGCACGAAACATGCACCAAAACCGTGCAAAAAAAAAAAAAAAATTTTTTTTTCGAATTCGTTTTTTTTTCGAACTTCATTATTTTTTTGGGGAAATTTTTTTTGGGGTTCGTCAGTTTGTCGAAACGGTCTACTGTGTCTGAGAGCTTAACTCAGGTAAATTCAAAAGAGACTCGGTGCTAATCCGCTTATGTAGCGGCGGTCGTCTCTCGCGGTGTGTTAGATGAAAATATTTGTGAAAGAGTATTTTAAAAGAGTATATTTGTGAAAGTAAAAATTCAGAATTAATCAATATTTTAAAAAACTTAAAATGAAGGGAAATTTAAAATATAGGCGATCGCGTAAATGATTGGGTCGCGGATCTCGCACTACATTTTTTTTAGTGCCACCCTCAACACCAGCATCAACCCTTCATGTCCTATCATCATCATACCACACAAAGTTTCAAACCGATTATTATTCGCCGGCGGTGGGCATCTGAGGTGGAGGGGCGGGTAATAGGCAACAGGATGCGACATGTAAAAAAATGCTGACAAGCAATGACGTTGAAGGGGTATCGTTACGAAAAGAAAAATACGACTAGCTCGCGGGCGGGAACGAGTTGGTTGACACAGGTGTGTTATTGTAGTATCGCTAACATCATGTGCCAGGATAGCGGTTCTTGAGGAAAGATTATTGGTCGTGTGTGTTATCGCTACCAACATCAGCATGTGTCGTGTAGTAAGGTGTGCTAATATTAAATAGTGACGCTCGCTCTTTCTCATTCAATGTAAAGCAAAACAAAATTCTATATTTCACAATTTTATTAATACATCATATATATATTACTGTCCGGATGCTGATAATTTTAACCGTCTGGGTTTCCTACACAACCGCCCTCCATTTTGACAAAACCTTGATCAAAGCTGGAATAGGTAATCGGTGACTTTGCTGAAACATCCTGGGCATCCACACTGGCTGCCGGAGCTGTCGTCTGATTAACAAGAGTGAGGTCCCCTTGGTTAACAGAAAAGGGCGTGTAGTTGATGTTAGCATAAGCGTTTTCGAGACTGCCTTAACGCCATGTGCCACCCTCAACACCATCATCCCTTCATGTCCTATCATCATCATGTGCCACCCTCAACACCATCATCCCTTCATGTCCTATCATCATCATGTGCCACCCTCAACACCATCATCCCTTCATGTCCTATCATCATCATGTGCCACCCTAAACACTAGCATCATGTGCCACCCTCAACACTAGCATCATGTGCCACCCTCAACACTAGCATCATGTGCCTCAACACTATCATCATGTGCCACCCTCATCATCAACCTTCATATCATTATCTTGTGCCTCAACATCACCCTTCTTGTCCTATCATCATCATGTGCCACCCTCAACACCAGCATCCTTCATGTCCTATCATCATCATGTGCCACCCTCAACACCATCATCAGCCCTTCAGGTCCTATCATCAAACCACACAAAGTATCAACCAGCGAAATTCTCTCTCTCTCTCTCTCTGTCTCTCTCACATTCATGGTAAACCAAAACAAAATAAATCACTAAGATTTTACCACCATAACACACAAATTTAGGGTCATGTTAAAAAGTCGACCTTAAAACCATACAAATCTACTCCCATACTCATAAAAGTTAGACACATCAAACAGATAATTACTTCCAAACTCCAAAAAGTTAGACCAAATCACACCTCGATCGTTCTCTAACATTGCCTCGATCGTTCTTTAACATTGCCTCCAGCGTTCTCTAACATTGCCTCGATTGTGAAGATAATTGTTGACCGGTCCTACCTCAGCATCGACTGGTACACTATCACCATTCGGGAGGGTGATCTTGACCCGCAGATGTAAAAACGTGTTGAAAAGATCTAGATACTCCTCGCTGTTTCCAGAAATGAAAAACTCTATCGGTGCGCTATGCGACAAAGCTGCGATCGGACGAATTTCAATAAACTGGCCAGAGTCTAGAGATGTCTGCGTGGGTGGAACGCTAAATAAATCCAAACCAGAGTGAAAACATTCGCACGATTTGGGGTGAATGAGGGACATTATTAGTCGAAAATATCCTTTGCCACCCTCGTCTTCTTCCCTCTGTTGTGCACCGAATGAAGGGGGAACCGTCCAGCTGTCGGTTTTATCCTCTTCGTAACGGGTTCTCCTGGTGGAGGTAGCTTCATAACTCGCTTTCTGCTTTGACGTAAACCACTTCCTGATTGGTTGTTATCACGCAGGTGGTCTACGGCCCCGTGTAGCAACCGCTGACCGGCCTCCTTAGCTCGTTCTTTGAAAGCTTCACCGACATTTTTCCCGGCCAGTGCGTCCTGTGCGACCTGCAGACCGGTCCCCAAGCCTTCTCTGAGCAAGGCCTTACCGCCGGTTTTTAACCAGGGTAAAATAGCCCTCCCGATTCCACCAAAGAAACTACCGATTCCTCGACCGCTCTGACTTCGACCTCCTATAAACACGGGCATCCCATCGCCCGCCTGACAACAGTAAAAGTCTTCGTATAACTCAACATCTCTATGAAGGGGAGTGTGTTTCACCATTATACCACTCGAGATGCTTCTTGACTCGAAAGTGTACCGTTAGCACCGACGTCCCGCTGGTGAATGGAATGGTTTTTCCGTGTTCGTTGGCTAAAAGGATCTCGACGGTATCGAAGGAAAATCTACTCAGGGTAGGTAGTGAGGCTTATCGTAGATCTGAAACACCGAGGTGTGATTTCTATTGAGAACAGGCACGCTCCTGAGGAGAGGCACCATCACATCCCCGACCGGTCTGGGGGAAACGAGATCGCAGTAGACGTAGACATTCTTCGCAACACTTTCCAAGTCCATTACACCCACGCTGAAGATATCGGGAGCCGTGTCTGATATTGAGGTCGTGGGGAAGGCTAACATGTTTTTCAAAGTGTCGCTTATGGTAACACTGACTCCTTTCTCGTAAAGTTTCAAGATGGCTTTATTCACCTCTTTTGCGTAAATGAATCTCATTTTTTTCCCTTTCACTCCCCTGTACGACTCATCCTCCGCTTTTACGATCGACGCGTTCAACGCGCCGATGAACGCCTCGGGTTTCGTGTATAACCCAGGTTCCAATGTCACGTTGAAATAAAATCTGGCGTCGCAAATATCGTCGTTATCGAGAGATTCGTAGCGAATCCAGACATCACCCTCTATTACATTGAAATAATTTAGCGGAAACTGTATCTCCACCAGTGCGATCTCATACTGCGTCGAAATGTCAATGGTCTGAGGAAGGTTAACGAAAAAGTGGCCTGGGTTATTATCCTTAAAAAGTTCCATAGATGCATTGCTGGGCAGGGTGACATAAAAACTCATTTTTTTTACTCGTTTCACCGTCGCCTCTCCAAGTTTGGATTCGGTAGCATGTAACCCAAACAGCTGCTCAGTAGGGCTATCCACAGTTTTCCCTCCTTCGCGTCTGGCTTTTCGGTGGTCAGATTGAACAGCGAGACCGCTACAACTGTATATATAACTACCACTTGACAAATAAAGACAAGTTCTAAGTAGGGGGATAGTTTCCCAAACATCGACCCCCACCTGCGTGGTTCGCCGTCTCTCCCGACTCCCGAGTTTACGGCTCGCAAATCGGGCTCTCCACCAAAAGTTACCACTTCCTCTTCTTCTTCTTGCATCTCTAGTTTTTGTATCTGACAATGTCCTTGGACGGTATCCAAGTGTTAAATGAGGAATCGTACCCAAACCATTTGACTAAACACTCCTTTCGCCCAAAGGATGTGCGACGCTCGGTTATGACACTCTCGATTCTGTACTCGTGTTTGTCTCCAACTTTTTGAATTTCCGGTGTGTAGAATGACCCCTCTATCTCATCGCCCTTATCGTCTTTCAACACATATGTAACGGGGTTTGTTTCATTTACTCGACTGATGGAAAACAGTTCCTCCGTCCAAGCCGGGGCATAACCCTTTTTAAAATTGGCTCTGCCCAGGACCAGTCTAACTCGATCACCGGGCTTGTACAGGGGTCTTTCAAATTTAAAGTTGCGTTTGCTATTATACAACGTGTTCCATACCTGTTCTTGATTGTCTGCGTTGACGTCGACCGGTGCCATTTTTATACTTCTGTGATACGAATGGTTATAACTTCGAAGTAGGGCGGGGAGGACTCGGACATAAGACAACTTATTGGATTTCGTGAAATATCGCCACATCCGTTGTTTCAGAGTCCTATTAAAGCGTTCCACCACGGCGGCCTTAATATCTTCGTTCTGCGTAGTGAAAAAGTGAACGTTGTTGTCAGCGAGGAATTTCTGAAATGTTCTGTTCAGAAACTCTGACCCCTTATCGGTTTGAAAACTCGCGGGTTTCCCATCGAGAAATATCTTACCGACGGCTTCCACTAAGGATTTCCCCGTTTTGGTTCGTATCGGTACAGACCACGCGAATTTACTGAAAACGTCCACGCAAGAAACCAAATAGGAATATCCATCATTGTGTTTTTTCAAATGTCTCAAATCGATTAGGTCTGCCTGATATTGCTGTTGGGGGCCACTCGTTATAATGGGACGCCTTTCAAATCTGCGACGAATTGGTTTATGAAGGGTATAGGTATCCTGATGACTCAGCCATTGTTTGATCTTTGCGAGTCCCAGTTTGGTGTTACGTTGCAGGGCCGTTGCACCACTATACGCCCCTGGTCGACTAGGGTCAAAGTAACGACGTCTCAATATTTTCTCCACCGTTCCCATTTTGGTGTTGGGATTCCGCTCTTTCTTTTTTTAGGTCTCAGTTTATACGTGGCTACGGGCGGAGTGGTTTCATTACCTACCTTCGGGGTTTCCGCTGGTGGTGGTGGTGTCTTGGTCTGCTCTGGTGATACCTCGAATGATGGTGTTGGTGGGGAAGGTGTTGTTTCTGTTGCCGTGTTGTGTTGAATGAGATCGACCGAGCCCAATGAGCGTCGTTTATACTGCTCCAATCTAGTTAAATATTGATGCAGGGCACGTTGGTACACTCTGGCCTTATCGGCGGGTGCTAAATCATCGCGGAATAGGATACGTTGCATTTCATCATCTAAATCACTCAAGTTGTCACCGATAGCCTCGGGTGGGCTATACGACGTGGTAGTAGTCTGTTTAAGACCCTCGAGGAATCGAGGATCCACCAAAATCATTTTTTTGGCCATTGTTACGCACCTAGTACTCCACCGAGAATACTTAATATAGGACGGAGCAAAGCACCTATAAACCCACCGGTTTGTAGAATCTCTCTCCGCCGCTTAAGACTCGGTTTCTTTTTAGTGAGAAGTCTCAACTTGTTCTTGTGTCGACGTAGCTCGCACTTCTGTTGCTGAGTGAGTCTAACATTACCTTTTAATATGTTATGACAACACTCGCACAAAAAGTTAATGAGTTTGGGAGAGGCTGTTTTTAATATGGCTCTTAAACCGCTCGGCGAGGCGGCGCGCATACATTTCAACATTTCACCGTGCCGTCTAAGTGCTTCATCACACATGATTCTCTACTTTGGCACGTAGACGATTTGTCTCTCCCCCGGGAATATTTTTGTTCTCAACCTAAGATTATCAGGTGTGTCCTGACGAAGATCGACCAGCAAATAACCGTGAGGAGTCGCTGTCGCGTCCTTAAAACTATCTTGGAGGTACCCCACCTGACCCGGGTACATTTGTTTACCCAGATTCATAATTTGACTCCCGTCTCTCGGGTTCTTGAAAAGGACTAAATAGTGCGTATTGAGACTTATGGTTCGATGTTCTTTATTTTTTCCGAATAGATTTTGAACAATGTACATAACACTAATATCTCTGTGATGACTACCTTTGGTGAATAATTTTGTTACCCCTCGTCCGTCTCAGACATCAAGTCATCGATGACGATCAGTCTTCTCTTCTTACCACCTTCCAATTTATCGACGTCTGGTAGACCCTCGATAAATCTCACTGACCCCATTGTCTCGTATATCGGCTGCCATTCCCCATAACACCATATAACTTCCTCCGGTACTGGGACAGCTAGCTCGTGAAGGTTCTGTATAAACTTTTGCACAAATACCGTTTTCCCACACCCGGTAGGACCGGCTATCAGAGCTGTGAAGGGATGATTCCATCGGGGATCCATCCTCACAAGTGCTACTAACTTTAGTGATTACGCCCCCCGACGAAAATAACGAGTGATTTTAGGTCAGCGCGCGAGGTTTCCCCTCTTCAACTAACACCTATTTTTATAAGCCACAACCTATATAAACACTACAGGGGGGAGGAGGAGTTTCCTAGTCTCAAGCCGCATTACCTGAGACCGAATTGTTACACGCATCATATTTCCCCACACATCACCCTATTGGGTCAGTTCCAGAGGTCACTGAACATGTCGCAACACGACTGATTACCACGCCTGATGACGTATTGCGTTAGCTGCTATAAATAGACGGTCCTCGACCCGATAAACGGGTATAAAAAACCCCAGTCGAGCAGTGTACACGCACGCACATAACCAACGTCTGTTGCCAGGTGGTTTGTTTTTCTTTGAATATGGAGTCGTGTAGCTTGAATACGCCAATTTCGTTTGATCTCAGTGATCAGCGCATATTTATGTCACGTGGAAATGAGACTGTAGTTCCATTGTCTAAAGATGGCGTTAAGGCAGTCTCGGTTTGTGTTTTTCGTAACAGACCATTGATAAATATAAGGACATATAGCGGTGATAGTTTTTTTAAGTTTCCTACCAGAACTGGGATAACACTATCGAGAGAGGAATTTATCACGTTAGTCGAGATGCGAGAGGAAATTTTAACCGCTTATGCTAACCTCAACTACACGCCACCTGTTGTTGACCAGATCAACTACACGCCGCCTGTCGTTAACCACCAAAACTACATACCATCTCTTGTTAACACGAATCTCATCGACTACACGCCCCCCTTTGTTAATCAAGGGAATCTCGCTCTTGTTAATCAGACGACAGATCCGGCACCCAATATGAATGCCGCGGGTGTTTCAGCAGAGTCGCCAATTACCTATTCCAGCTTTGATCAAGGTTTTGTCAAAATGGAGGGCGGTTGTGTTTTGAAGGCTAATGAAACTTCCTATGTACCCGTGTTTGATAGACATTTAACAAACACTACCACCAAAACAGGAGGGAGGAAACCCAGACGCTTAAAATTATCAACAACCGGGCAGTAATATATATATATATATATATATATATATATATATATATATATATATATATATATATATCGTATATTTGTTGTAATAATAATAAAGCTGTGAGAAATATAGAACGAATTTTGTTTTGGTTTACCATGAATGTGTGAGAGAGAGATGGTTGATACTTTGTGTGGCTTGATGATAGGCCATGAAGGGTGATGTTGAGGCACATGATGATGATGATGATATGAAGGTTGATGTTGAGGGTGGCACATGATGATAGTGTTGAGGCACATGGTGATAGTGTTGAGGCACATGATGATGATATGAAGGTTGATGATGAGGGTGGCACATGATGATAGTGTTGAGGCACATGATGATGATAGTGTTGAGGCACATGATGATAGTGTTGAGGCACAAGATGATAGTGTTGAGGCACAAGATGATAGTGTTGAGGCACAGTGAGAGAGAGAGAGAAGAGAGAAAAAAAATCGCTATAATCTGGTACATGATGCTAACGATACTAATAATTGCTTGTCAGCATTTTTTTTACACGTCGCCTCCTGTTGCCCCACACATGATGATAACCAATAAAGGCACCTTTCCCCACCCGCACGCCACGATAGCCGCCATCCGACCCGCGAGATACCGCCATCCCCCCCTTTTAGAACCGCTGTCGCCCGATTTTAGAACCGCTGTCGCCCGATTTTAGAACCGCTGTCCGATAACCGGCGAGCTAGCGACGCGCCGATCACCACGAGATAAGCCGTCACGCACACACCACGACGCGCCGATCGTAACGCACACCACGAGATAAGCCGATTACCGATCACGACCACCGAGATAATAAGCCGATTATCGGACTTTGGCACGGGTTTTGGTGCATGTTTCGTGCAAAGTCGGTGCCAAATCTATTGTCTTTCGGTGCATGTTATTCCACTTTTGGGGTGCATTCACAGCCACTATCACTACTTAGGAAGAAACAATCATAATTTTTTGGCCATGTAATGAGAAGAGAACAACTGGAATATATTGTAACAACTGAAGAAATTGAGGGACGAAAAGATAGAGGGAAGCAAAGAGAAAAAATATCAGGCAGCTTAAGAGAATGGCTTGGCAGAAGGCCAACATCAGAAATGATAAATAGCTGCCGAGATCGAAAGTTGTGGAGAGACATGATCACTTACGCCAGCAGGCCCGGTACCTGATGATGATGATGAGACGCTGAAAGGCAAATGAGGAAGAAAAGAGGAAGAAAAATATCTAAACTTATGGTATGTGTTTTTATATATAGGTTTTTATCCTGCCTTTACTCACTGCTATCTTCTTAATAACAGCAGTTATTTAGTGTAAATATTGGTGTTTTATTTTCCTGTTTGAATTATTGAAAGTTGTATGCACCAGATAATAACGATTGTTTCTGTCTTATCCAACTGCTGGAATGCTAGAGATGTATGCGGAAATACCCGATATTGTTCAGGATAGGATTCATGCATCTGATAGCCACCAATGTCTACGTGCTATTCAGCAGCTCTATCAGGGAGGCAAAGCATGACATCATTGTATATCTGCGCAAGAAAGAGAATAGCAACATTACTGGTGAGTTGATTCTTTTTATTTCACTTAATTGTTCGTTTGAAAAAGAGCTATCATTATGATGTATCGAATTCACAAGTTAAAACTGCGCTATTATTTAGGGAATTTGCACTGTGTTTTGTTCGTCGTAGACTGCAATCACTAGAGTAATCAATAAATATAAAGGGCGCGTCATTGCCGTGCTTGCGACATTGCTATGTGTGCTACGTCATCGTAATGGCTCATAGTAAATCCCTAGACCGGCCTTACGCTAATCTTACGGTCTGTTGTTTGATGTGCGACGGGGATGATCTGACGACTAACTGTGTGTTTATATGTTCGGAATTGGAGTCAACAACGATGGCCTAACATCATCAAGCGCTATACATTTTTAAAGAAATATGACGATCATCATTTTCGGGAGGACGTGAACTTCGGGGTATATGGTGGATAGACGGCAGGAACCATTACAGGCTATGCATGAAAAGTGTTCCTTGTTGCAGTTTTCTCATATTCCCAGTACATGGGGGACTTGTTGGTCTCGAGGCAGGACGCCGGCCTCGGGACAGAGAGGTTGTAGGTTCAGATCTCGGCTACATCAGATGGGATTTTTATTTATGATTTCTCTCTGCGACAACCACCCCTGGTCTCAGCAGCGAGGCCCGGCTTGAAACGTGAGTTACTCATCGACAGAAAAAAACTTGAGTATATCCGAAGTCGGAGTTATCTGCCTGTGCGGCGAGGGACCCCTGTACACACGGCTGCCATGGAAAAATGGATTAACACACAAAATTCAGTTCCTAGTCTCTAGGGACTTCGTCAGAGATGAAAGCTGATGAACGCAACAACTACAACAACAAATTAAGTGTGAACCCTGTAAAAATGGTATTGACAACTGTCAGTATCTCGTTGGGAATTCCAAGCCCGCGAGTTGAGAGGGTTTTCCCGAAAACATCCAAGGCTTGTGACGTCTTTACCTATGCAAGCTATAAACGGCTGACGTCATTTTACCCACAACCACCCCTGTTCTCACTGCTGAAAACGTAACAAGGTTTAGGTGATCACTTTCTACCAGCGTGCTAGAGATATAATTGACGTTGGTCTCAATGTACAATATCAAAGGGGTTCAGCAGTAGTGTAAACACAAGTAACAAAACTCGAGGTATCAAATCGCGTTTGTAAGTAAAAAAAAAAAAAAGGAAAGTAGAAGTTCCCTCCCCTGCCTTGCAAGGCCTGTGAGGAATATGAAGATAGTGACCTTATGTTTCTATGAAAACAGAACATTTATGGGTAATATGGTTGATATCACGTCAGACCGTCTTTACTTACAAGAATAATTTCTGATATCCATCTTTAAAGGCTGGGTGAACCCCGGAGCCTTGCCGGTCCGATACAAAATCTGTCACTTTTGGGGATCCAACCCAAACCCTTCTGGTTAGAAAGCGAGAGCACTAACCACTCAGCCACAGAGGATCCAAATGTGTAAAGACATATAATAAATTTCATATTGATAAAGTCATGGTGAGCTGTCCGAGAATTAATTCATTTACCTTATGTGCGGTTGAAAGAGACAAAACAAAGTTCTCTCCTGCTAGTGATTCAGTAAAGGTAAAGGTGAAGGTCAAGTGACGAGACTTGAATTGGCGTCTTACCAAGCGAGTTTTCACATACATGTGCTCGGCCGCATATCCAGAAGTGGTCGGAGACTTTTGGACAGTGTCGCTTCAGGCATCGAAACTCACGATGCGCGGCAGTATTCCTCACATTCCCAGAGTACTACCCTGGTACCCATTTCTGGTAACGGCTGGGTCTACCGTTTTTTTTTTTTCAAACCACGAGTAAAACTCACACTGGTCCCAGCGGGAATCGAACACGGGTTGTCCGAACTTCGGTAGCCCAGTTGCGTGCTTCTTCAAACTAGGCTACTGAGGCCTTCAGTGAAGCAGTGATCTTAGAGAAGTTAGACAAATCATTAGTAAAAACCATAGATCATCATCATTGAGTGCGGTCTCCGCATCGAAGGTTGGCTACCATGGAGCGCCATTCCAGTCTGTTTCTTGCTTTGATGGTGCAAGTTGTCATAGGTTGACTTGTCCATCTTTTGATGTTACTCGTCCATGTTAGTCTTGATCTGCCTCTGCCTCTTTTACCTTGTATTTTCCCTTCCAATATTACTTTTATCAACGGCCCAGAAAGCGAAAACAGCAAAGTGTGTGGTACACATGAGGCTTATTCAGAACACGAAAGACGAATATGGCAGACCACCGTGATAGAGATTGGAGCCTCATCATGTAACATCCCAAAGAAAGCCATGGAGAGAAATTCTAACTATTGTTTTAGGAACGAGCTAAAAAAAAAACCATAGACCATTAACTAAATGGGTTGAACTTGTTGCAGAAGTTAGAAAGCAGCAATATGATAATCCACTATTACAGCGTTAAGAAAGTGAACACAAAGACAGCAACAAGGACGAAACAGCAGAAGGCCTCAGCAGCCTAGTTGGGAAAACCCACGCCAACTGGGCTAGAGACGTTCGGACAACCCGTGCTTGAGTCCCACCGGAAGCAGTGTGAGTTTCCGTGGTTGGTAAAAAAAAAAACCCGCAGTCAACCCGCAGTCAGCTGGCATAAATGGGTACCTGGGTAGCAGTATATATGGTATTGTATTATAAATTATAAGAATATCCAGAACATTCTTAAAGAGGTTAATACAAAAAGGACGCTCCTGAGAAACATCAGAAAGAAACAAACGACATATTTCGGGGACATTATGAGACAAAATGATGTTCAACATCATTTGGAAAACAGAGAAGACGCCTCATAAATGGAAAAAAGGAATCATTGTTAAGATCCCAAAAAAAGGGCAATCTTAGAGATTGTAACAACTGGAGAGGCGTGACACTTTTGTCAGTTGCCTCAAAGTTATTCTGCAAAATCATCCTGAATAGAATAAAGGATTCAATAGATACAATAATGCATGAAGAACAGGCTGGGTTTAGAAAAGGGAGAAGCTGTCTTGACCACATTTTCACTCTACGACTTATATTGGAAGAACACATTGAAAAGCAAAAACCTTTTGTACTTAACTTCATCGACTTCAAAAAAGCATTTGATAGTATTCATAGAGATTTTTGTGGAAAATTCTGAAACAATATGGTTTACCATCAAAAATCATAAATATTATTAAAGAAACTTAGGCTATTCAAATCAAATGTACTATCAACCCTTACGTATGCGTGTGAAAGCTGGAAAACAACAAGAGATATAGAAACAAAGTTGAACGCATTCGAAAATAAATGTCTAAGGAAAATACTTGGTATAGCATGGAACGAATTCAAAACAAACGAGGAAATTAGAGAAATCGCCAATCAACCACTAATATCTTCAGTAATAAAGACAAGACGATGATCATACGTTGGACATGTGATGAGAAGAGATAATAATCGAATAGCAAAGCAAGCCCTCATATGGGAAACAACAGGTAAAAGAAAAAGAGGAATACCTAGGGAGACACAGAGAAGAACATTGATGAGAGAGGCAAGAGCAGCAGGAGTCGGCTCCCTAAATGAGATAGAACTGCTTGCACAGAACAGAAACAGATGGCGAGATTTGATAAAATATCTTTAAAAGAAAACTGCTAGAACAAAAATTCAGATAGGAGAAGGTGTATCTTGGTCTACGCCCTATGGGCCGGTTACGGCTCGAAAGGTCAATAGATAGATGAGACGACGAAACTTGCAATATTTAGACAACATACTTGATAGCTTGGTGTCATGGCATGGAAAACAGTCAACAACAGAAGTGATACGATGTAATGTGGAGAGATAACTGTGCACGAACATGATTGATAGAACACCAACCGGTGTGGCACATGATGATTATTATGAACTATATTATAATATACTTTAATACGTTACGCTTATATATACATATATATTTATATATTAAATTGTGTATATGTAAATGAATGTCTCCGTGTGTGTGGAGCAGGAGAGATCAGGGGAAAAACGAACGAAAAAAAACACATAAACAAAGAAGGAAAGGCACAAATAATAGAAGAAAAAAGAAAGAAATCTCTGGAGAAATAAAGAAATAAAGACATTAAAAAAAGAATGAATGAAAGAAGGACATCTCGAAGGAAAGACATCTCGAAAGAAAGAAAGAAATAAAGAAAGAAGGAAGGAAAGAAAGAAAGAAAGAAAGAAAGAAAGAAAGAAAGAAAAAAAAGAAAGAAGGAAATAAAGAAGGAAAGAAAGAAAGAAAGGAAGAAAGAGGTTATTGGAAATTATAAAAGAATGAGGGAAGAAATGATAGAAGAAAACATAAACGAAGGGATCAGACAGATGGACCAATTTTTCCTTTACTCATTTATTCTTGCTATGCTGTAGGTGTTTGTCCATGTAGCGACAATTACGCTGGGTATTCTTGCCATAAGGAAGATGTGATGGATACTATTGTAGATCGTGCTGAGGATTACCTATTACTATGCACGACAGGTTTCAGCCTGATTTGTATAGGTGAGTGGTCTATATAGATTATATTCTTATTAGGTATGTGTTTACCTATTACTATGCACGACAGGTTTCAGCCTGATTTGTACAGGTGAGTGGTCTATATAGATTATATTCTTATTAGGTATGTGTTTACCTATTACTATGCACGACAGGTTTCAGCCTGATTTGTACAGGTGAGTGGTCTATATAGATTATATTCTTATTAGGTATGTGTTTACCTATTACTATGCACGACAGGTTTCAGCCTGATTTGTACAGGTGAGTGGTCTATATAGATTATATTCTTATTAGGTATGTGTTTACCTATTACTATGCACGACAGGTTTCAGCCTGATTTGTATAGGTGAGTGGTCTATATAGATTATATTCTTATATAGGTATGTGTTTACCTATTACTATGCACGACAGGTTTCAGCCTGATTTGTATAGGTGAGTGGTCTATATAGATTATATTCTTATATAGGTATGTGTTTAAATTAAAAGTCGCCAGAAAAACTGATGCTAGCACAGCAAGACAGCAACTGTCGTGGACCCGACAGTGAAGGAGAAAACCGGAAAAGCCTATGGATACACGGACAAGAGAAGCCATTGGAAACCCTCAAGAACATTAGCCTAGAATGGAGAGAAGTGGAAAAAAATGTCCAAGAATAGGGATAGGTGGAGAGATCTTACCAGTAAACTGTGCTCCAAATATGGAACTAAAGGACTTTGATTTGATTGATAAAGAAAGGAAATTAATAAGTCTACAGTAATAGCAACATTTGTATCGTTGTTTTTCAATAAAAGACGTACACATATTTCAATATAAACTTTATATATTACTGAGCAATCCTGAAGAGGAAAACACAACATTATCTAACCCAGTATTTATAAATGTTTCCTCAATACCAAAATATATTGTCACTCACAAAAAAAGCTCATGGTGTATCCACGGGCCGAAGAGCTTTATGACTGGGGTTGGTCGGACTATAACGTGGAAACGGGTTCTGGACCGTGCGACCGAGTGAGTGCACGTGAGTCTAGACCATCCACAGCATCGACTTTCAGCGATAAAATCAACAATGACGACACGATGTATTAAGATGAAACCTAAACGACAACATCGAAGAAGGGAAAAAAAAAAAAAAAAAAAAAAAAGGCAAACGTACCGGAATATGTAATAAACAGTAGAAGTGCGAGAGGTTAGGAGTAAAGTATGTGCGCGTTACACACTGGAAATGTGCTTCCGTAAATAAACGACAACCCATTCTTGATAAGCTACTGTGCGACGCAGATATAATGGTTTTACAAGTAACACTTCTTGGTGATAGAACAGTTAGTGCCCCTGGATTTCGCAGTTTCTACAATAGACGACACCTTGGGCAGACCATCCTTGTGCGAAACAAAATGGTGGCAGCTGAGGTTGATATGTCAGCGTGGGACAATGAAGAATTGCGAGTACATGCGATTAGGTTGCAGACCCCAGTTCCTTTCGTGGTTGTAAATGTGTATGCCTGTAATGGGAAGGTGGACACACAACAATGGCAGAATCTCTTCGACTTCGAAGAGGAGAACGTCAATTTCTGCTGAGACTTTAATGCTAGAGGAAACCAGTGGGGTAACGTCATAATAAAAAAGCAGGGGAAAGACCTAGAGAACGCACTGGTGTCGATCAATTTAGTGTGAATGAATGATGGAAGGGCAACCAGAATGGCAACTCAAACAGGGGACTCTGATAGTGTCATAGACCTGGCAATTTTGTGTTCCACCTTCGCACCGGTTTGCAAGTGGAGTTTATTGGGATCCCAAGGAAGTGATCACTATCCATGTGTCATCATAATTAAGGAAGGCAGAAATAGAAGTCAGAAAAGCTAGCTCAACACATTCAACTATAAGAACATAGACCAGATACATCGGGTCACCTTTGTCTATGTCCCTAGCGGGTGCAGGTGTATGGGGAAATGAAAGAGCTGATAGGTTGGCTATCTGCGCTGTCTTTGAAAGCGGTCAAGCAAAGGATCGGGCGGACATCATCAATGCCCACCGAGATGTGGGAAGGGCGCAGGATTTTGACAACCATGAGCCCACGTCACTCCCTCGGATAAAAGAGATGGGAGTTATTGGCACAGCCGGAAACGAGAAACTCGGTGATAAGAAGACTAATCAACCAACACAGAGCTGGAGTCGTCAGTCGCTGGACACTGCGGGAAGTGCTGAGGAAGGGATCTGAGCACCTGTGGACATGTTCAGAGTGCAATGATGATGACCCACAAATAACTCAATAACACAGACCATGATGTCATTAGCAAAATCAGACATAGGAAAAGGGACGCCTCTCAAAGGAGGCAGGAGAGATGGAAGCAGCCGCCCTGGTGGGACGTAGAAGTCGAGGAAGCTTGGCGGAACAAATGACATATGGCGAGGACATGGCAGAAAACCAGAAGGTATGGAAGAACACAACCGGAGATCTTGAAGCGTCTGAAAAAAGAGGTCGGCCATAACATGATGCACTTTAAACTATGTTCTAAGCAGGCTAAGGATGCCAAGTGGGATGATTTGTGCAAAAAAGTGTGCTCAGAAAAATTGCTAGCCACATTCTGGCGCCTTCACCAGAGCATGAATGGCACAGCACGACATAGAGGCATACCAGACTTCCAGAGCACATGCCAGATATGGCACAAACCCTTATGAGAACAAAGGGAAGGCCCTGCGTGCCCGCTACATTGAGAGGACTGGCCACAAAAATGAGGCTGCAAGAATACGGTAAAGAAAGATGCAGGGTCACTCTCAGAATTGTGTGAGGATGTAGTGTTAAGAGAAGATCTTACAATCACAACTGATGCCATTCACACAACACTTTAAAGGTCACACAACACTACTCTTGGTCCAAATGGTATTCGGTACGACGACATAGGTGATTTAGCTGACGACAACTTACAAAAATTGGCCGCTTAGTGTAACGTCAACATTCAGAGTGGCCAGATTAAGGGGGAGTGGCTACATAGCTACTTACTACTACCGAAGCCAAACAAGGACCATTCTCAGATCAGTGCCTACAGAATCATCACGATGCAGAACACTGCGGACACATACTGGAGAAAGTATTCGCCCGTGTACTCACCTGTCACCTTGAATATAAACGTGTATTCCCACCCACACTTGGAGGTTATAGATATAACAAAGAGACATGGCTCAAATCGGCAGTCTTCGCCTATGACGTTTTCGAAGGCTCCAACAGACGAGAGGAGAGATGTGCTGCTGCTATAGATCTGGAAGATGCATACACCAGGGTACCATTTGAATACCTCACGCACATGCTTCACAAACTGGCAGTGCACCTCTTCCTCGTTAGATGGATCGCTGCAGCACTGTTTCAGAGTAAAGTGATACTCAGATGTGGAAGTTGGCCATCAGAGTCAACATCCATTCGTCCAGGGCTGCCACAAGGCTCACCATTGTCACCAGTTCTATTTAACGTGTACACAATAACGATCACGGCCCAACAGCTGGATGGGAGGGGAAGAACTATGACTTTTGCTGATGATATTCTGGTATATCGACAGGGAAGAGACAGACGGGGAATCGCTTCCACAATGCAAGACAAACTCGATCGCATTTCTTCCTCGTGTGGGGTTTCAGATGCCTTGGTTAATCCTAATAAAGCATCAGTTTCATGGTTTTCCTTAACAATCATATCGTTAATACGACCACACCGGTAGTACGAATGGGAGCTGATGAGGTGACCAGGGACAAGTTGATGACATACCTCGGAGTTAAGTTTGATCGTTGCCTGTGTTTTAGGGACAACGTGGATCATGTGATAACAAAATCCCGCAAAGGATTAGCCGCCTTGAAGGTCATGGCAGCTGCCAACATCGAGCAGAGGGTAATTACTCTTCTGTTCCAGGGATTAGTCCTCGCACCAATCGAGTATGCCCTGGCCATTCTTACTGTCAGTACGACTCAAATTGACAAGCTGGAGAAAATACAAAATGAAGCTATGCGTATTGTTTTGGGGTGTACGAGGGACACTCCTTTTGTAGCAATGAGGTATCCTGACTTTAAAACCATGGATGACAGGATCAAGATCTGGATGGCACGGGCATACCTGAAGATTAGTGCAGATAAAGAGCATCCATTGCACCACAAGCTCAACACAGGGAAAGGTGTCAGGTTAAAAAAGAGGCAAATCATGGCCGAGCAGAAGATGTCATCAAACAGGTATGTGGGCTTACCAATATCAACACTGGCGTGGAGTGGATAAGAGTGTCAAACGTCATTCGGGGGGGGGGGGGGGGGCATTTTCGTGTATTGTCGTACTCGACAGGAAATGTAGGGAACAGAACTCAGTCGTTGTCAATTTGGAGGTCAGGTTATCTGCGATAACACCAATGAGGACGATGCAGTCATCTATACAGACGAAACCGTAATACGACACCAACGGGATGTATGGGCATTGACAGCACGCTCGGCAGGCAGAATAGTCAGAGAAGACAGTGGTGCATACGTTATAACCACGAGTAGCATGACGATAGAGGTGATGGCAGTGACCAGGGCATTCATCTGGTTAGAGTCACAAGACTACACCCACGCCGGTATACTGAGTGATTCGATGAGCATAAGAAAAGTGGAGCCGGGCTCTGTACGCATCAGTGGGTAGAGTCATTGCCGAAGTCACAAATACATACGGTCACCTTTATCTACGTCCCTGGACATGCAGGAGTACGGGGAAATGAAAGAGCAGATAGGTTGGCTAGCTGTTCTGTCATTGAAGAGAAGGTCAACCAATGGATCGAGCGGACATCATTAGTTAAGATGGGCACAGGCAGAAATGAGAGACTTAGTGGGCGTATAAGAAGACTCGTCAACCAACACAGAACTGGAGTCGTCAGTCGCTGGACACTGCGGGACTTGCTGAGGAGGGAATCTGAGCACCTATGGACAGGTTCGGAGTGCAATGATTATGGCCCACAACAAACTCAATATTGTCCCTATTCTTCTTAACCAGAAAAATTCTACTCATTGAAATATTTGTAGAAAAAAAATAGTCGAGACTTTATGCTCTTTAATAAATATTCATTCATTTATTTAATTCATTTTGCTAAGTTCTGATTCTCATCCTCTTGACCGCTTCTCTCATTATCATTTGATGTTGTAGCATTTCTTTGATGTTGTCTGTCAATCTTACGGCGGGTCTGCCTCTTGTTCTTCTCCCTTCTCCTCCTGTAATATATGCTTTGTATGGTGAGAAAATCACACGCATTTTTTTCTAGATGGGCAAAGCAGCTTATTTGTTGTTTCTGTATGTAGCTTAACAGATCTAAGAATAATAAAGAACATGTACTGGCAACAAAGAGCGGTCATAAGAACTGGAGATCAACTGGGAATGTTTCAACAAATAAAACAGGGTGTTAAACAAGGTTGTGTGCTGTCAACCGGATTTGTTTACTATTTATAGTGAGATTATTTGAAGATCCATAAGGGACATGCCTGGAATAACAATTGGAGGTCATAATATAAATAATCTAAGGTATGCTGATGACAGTCTTAATCACTAAGAGGGAAAATGAGTTACAGGAAATGTTAGACATTATAGTGAAAGAAAGCAAAAATAAAGGACTCAGCCTTAATAGCAAAAAGACAGAAGTAATGGTAATAACAAAGAAAAAGACACCACCTCAGGACAAAATAAAGACAAGTGGAACAATATTAAAACAGGTAAATGAATTTAAATATTTAGGAACTTTGTTAACCTGATACGGAAGATGTACAATAGAGGTGAGATGCAGAATGGCTCAGGCAAAAGCAGCTTTCCAAAAAATGAGGAAGATACTATGCAATCCATTTTTGACAATACAAAAAAAAAAAAGGAGTTCTTAAATGTTATGTAGAGCCAGTCTTAATATATGGATGTGAATCATGGACAATAGGACAACAGACAATTAAATCACTGGAGTCTGTTGAAGTGTTTG